>VZTT01072357.1:0-12337 GCA_013400855.1 Buphagus erythrorhynchus
TTAGAGGGCTTTTCCAACCTAAAATTCTGGATATGTAAAGCCCCAGGAGTTGTTGTGTGCTCTTACCTAATTTGACAGGAAAGCCTGGTGGAAGCTTCATTTGAACAAATTCTCTAAGTTTGTTAAAGTGCTTGAAGGGTGCAATGACTTCTAAGACATTCAACAACCTGCAAAGGAGAGCAGAGCCTGTGACAGATCCTCCTGCCACAGCCTGTCCCTCTGGAAAACATCCAAAGGGCCCAGGACAGGGAGGGTGACAATGACATCATCCCCATTCTCCATCCCAAAGCTTCAGGGTCACCCCACATCCAGCTCCTGGTGATGCAGAATTACAACAAACCAACCCCAGGACAGCAATTCCTTGTCCTCATTTTCCCCAGGAGATGAGGGATGAGGTACCACCCCCCTTCTCCATGGACATGGAGAACTCACCTGGCTTTGCACTGGTTTAGGGGACACAATTCTGTGCTAAAACTTATTATGGGGAAAACCATTTCAGAATCCTTTGGGACAGGCACCAGTTACTGATAACCCTGCCCAAAACTCCGCTTTTATCAAGCCAGGTAAGGGCTTGGCTCCTCCCCCAGCCCCAGCAGCTCCCAGCTTCCCAGTTTTAGGGAGTCCTTGCTCAACAGCCTGGCTGCATTCCCAGCTTTTGCACTGCCAGCTCCCACTTGTGGGGATCTGGAAGGTTCTGCAGTTCATGACCACATGAAAACATTCCCAACAGGAATTGCCCCCATGGCAGGAGCTCTGACTCACGATTCAATTCCTAAGGGGAATTCCTGGCTCATTGCTATCGTGGCTTTGAAGGTTTTCTTGCTCTCCTTGCAGACCAGCTCCCTGCCCAGGTGAGGAGCTCTGTGAGGGAGAGGGAAAGGCAAAGTCAGTGTTTTCCAGGGAAACCCTGGGTTTAGAGGAAGAAAAACAGACTTGGGTTGCAAAACATCAGGGAAGAATCTCTACTTTCAACGGATTTGCTTTATTGCAAAGCTGTGCAGAATAAAAATTAAAAATCTCTTAATTTAAATTACTTTGAGTTCTGCTAAACTAGGAGACAAGACAAAAACAGGAGAATTACTCCAATAAAATAATTCCTCATAAACATGGTGCTAATAAACCCTACAGAAGTGTTTATTAACCACTCCCCAGAAATGCCCATGGCAGGGGGTGGAACTGGATGGGCTTTAAGGTCCCTTCCAACCCAAAGCATTCCAGGATTCCCTGCCTGTAACTGAAGCACTGACACTGTTCCCACACACAGGGATCACTTCCCAGCCCTCTGGAGAACAAACACTGAGACACCAAACCCAGCATTCCTCCCTCCCCACAAAACCACACACAGGCAGCACCCACCAAGTGGGGAACTCAACCCTCCCCCAGACCCTTCCAGCCCCATCCCAGGGATCCAGAGGTGTCCATGCCTTATCCCAGGGATCCAGAGGTGTCCAGCCCCATCCCAGGGATCCAGAGGTGCCCATGCCCCATCCCAGGGATCCAGAGGTGTCCAGCCCCATCCCAGGGATCCAGAGGTGTTCAGCCCCATCCCAGGGATCCAGAGGTGTCCAGCCCCATCCCAGGGATCCAGAGGTGTCCCTGGGGCCCCTCAGCAGCACTCACTTGCCACTCTCTGCAGAGATGTACTCCTCCCAGGAGATGGTGTTGGGGGACGGCGGCGTCAGCGACTGCCGGCGCACGGGCTGTGGGACAAGCACAGCTCAGCTCAGAGCTCCTGTCCCCTCCCTCATCCTCACATTCCCACCTGGAGCTGCCCCTCAGCTCCAACAACAGCTCCAGAGCCTGCCCTGCTTACCCCAGCTCCTGCTCTCAGCCCCCACAGAGGTGTTTGGCCCTCAAGGGCACTCTCTGTAGGATTGGGCTGTGCTGCTTCATCGTAATGAGTTAATTCAGGGCTCTGAGAGCCAAGGCAGCAGCTCCAGCTCACACAGAAATAAATTAATCACTTTAAAAGCTCTGTGTGTGCTCCCAGCTGAAGCCTGGCTCGTTTTGAAGAGCTCTTGATTTCCTGGTGCTAATCACAGGCTTCCTCCCATTTTAATGAAGCTCAAAGGAACACGATTGCCTTTGTGGCTTCCCTTTCAATCCCAACAATCAACGTTGGGTCTAAAAGAATCCAAAGTGATTTGCCACAGCCAAACCCCTCATCTCTTCTAAGAGACAAATTAAAGCTGAATACCCAATATAACCACAGAAATCCTTCCCTGTGTGCACTAATCAGGGTAATTCATTAATGCATCACCACAATTACACTTGTGGGTCATGTTTATGATTTTTAAATTATGCCAATCAAAAGAAAATAAAAACATTATCTATGTATTTTGCACCATGAGTGGTGTGCAAGATTAGCCTCCCACATCCTGGGCAGAGTTTATCAATTGTACCTCAAAATTCTGCTCCATGAGGTTGCCCCCTTTGCTCAGGCTCTCCATGATTGCTTTATTCCGAAGGATGTCCTCCTCACTGAGATGCTCCCTTCTTTTCCTGGATTCCAACACAAGTCCATTCACCAAGTAGAAATCTGCCAGGAAGTTTCCTACTCTTTCCTGCACGAAAGGAATTGGGACATTAATGACTCACAGAAGATAAAATCAAAACATTTGGATTCTTAGGGATCAAATCATGGCAGTAAAGGAACTTGGGAATTGAGCTGGAATTCCTCCAGGCTCCTATATGGGCTGGCAGTGGGCAATCCCAAAAATCCAGCAGGAACAGGTACTTCTTATGAAGGGAAGCTTTAAGACACAGATTATTGAAGGACTGGAGTGAAATCCCTTTCCAGAGCACACCCACTGCTGCCTCTCCCCAGCAGGAGTGCACAGAATCCTTCCTGCACTCTCTGCAATCAACCTGCAGAGATCAGAGCCTCTGGAATAAAATCATTCCCAGTCCAATCTGTCCTCCCCTGCCCAACAGCTCCAGAATCTTTTTTTCCTGGTTTTTCCTGCTGAAGGCAGTCCAGCAGAGAGATTCCACATGGAATGAACTTGTGATAATTGGGGATACAGGCAGAGGGGATTCTTCCTTTGTCCTGAACACTTTATCCTTTCAGAATCCTGGATTGGTTTGGGTTGGAAAGGACCTCAAAGCCATTCCAAGTCCCTGCCATGCCAGGGACACCTTCCACTGTCCCAGGCTGCTCCAAGCCCTGTCCAGCCTGGCCTGGGACACTTCCAGGGATGGGACAGCCACAGCTTCTCCAGGAAATCTGCTCCAGTGCTTCTCCCAGTGCTTTTCCCTGCTCCCTCCTGCCCAGAACCAGGCTCTGAGTTCCTGCCACTCACAGTTTTGTCCTCCCTGAAGAGCCACCCAGTCTGGGCCCGTGTGAACGTGATGGATTTGGTGGATAAGGTGGCAGAGTAAATGTCACTGCTCATCAAAATGTCAACCTCCTCTTCTGTCTCCATCTCAGATTCCTGGAAGAAAAATTCCAAAATACTCAGCAGAACTTACAAATATTCTAAAGATACACCAATAAATATAAATCCATAAGCCTTGTCCGTTGGATCTTTTCCCAGAAGCAGCATTTCCTGAATTTTCATAAAACCTCTGGCCAAATGGTTTCCAAATAGTTTAATCTTGAATATTAATGTGAATAAAGCATCCCAATGAGATTTATGCAGCAGCTCAGCAGCCACACCCTTTCCACAGGCAATAATCCATCTGCTTAAGTGATGGGGGATGAAGCTGTAATTAAAGACCTGACTAATTACAGGGGTCCAGTGAGTCAGACCCTCACGTTGTTATCAGCTGGACTGGCCATGGAGGGACTAAAAGGATGCAAAGCAGTGGGACCAGGTCTGAAAACCCACCTGAGGACACCTAAGCTAAGCCCAGTGGAAAGATCCAAAGCAGCACATCATAATTTAAACCACATCTTTCCAATCTATTCCCATTCCAGCTTTTCCTCAACCACATATCTGGATTCAAAGCTCCTTTTCCTCACAAAATTCGATGTCACCGTCACAGCTCAAGTTTGAACAACTGAGGAAAAAAAATTCTTTGGTTTGCAATTCTTTGGGTGTTTCTGAGGCAAATTTTGTTTGATACATTCCCAAAAAAAAAGCCTGGGATGTGTCCCACCCCCTTCCCAGAGCTTTACCTCGTGGTGTATTCGCTGGTAAACTTTTTGCTCATTGTCTAAAACTACAAAAGATTCGGAGGGTGCGGCGTCACCGTTAAAAATGAAGCTTAAATCCCCTCGTTGGCACTTCATGTCAGTAAAGTCTATCAGAGTTGTGTCCAGCCTGTGAAAACAACCCCAAATTTTACAAAAATGACCCATGAACGCAGGAGGAAATTCAGCTTTCAAGCAGGAAAGTGAATTTTCTTAACGGCATTTAAACACGTAAAGGGCTGAGTTCTCATAGGATTTCAGAAGTGAAGGCTGGATGCAGAAATCAGCAAAAAAATTGCTATAAAGGTAAAGTTTTCTTCAGAAAATTGTATTTAATACTGCCAGGAGGAGCAGGAGGAGGGGAGGGGGAGAGAATTTATTCAGTGCTACACACTGAGAAACAGCAGGGTCCTCCACAGGCCCTGACTTGAGTAACAACACTGGGACAGCACCCAAAATCTAAAGAGGACTCAGAAACAAACTCATTTTGTAAAATTTGACTTATTTTTATTGCTGTTTCTATTTTTCTCCCTCACCAACACCAAGGAAATGATCCTGCAGACCTAAGAGCTGGAAGGAGATGGAGCCAAGGCCATGGGTCTCTGTAGCAATTCGTATTCAGTATTGCCAGAGCATTTATTTCTCTTAAAAAAGAAGTTAAAGAACCTGAACTGGATGACTCCAAGTGGTGAGGGATTAAAACTCCTCACAGATTTGCCTCTGATCCCAAGAAAAAACCTGTATTTATCTATTTCCCCTCAGTTCAGGCCTCACACAGGCAGAGCATTCAGAAATGAGAAGGAAAGCAACAACCTCAGCCTTAAATTTCACCTAAAAATTCACTTTACACACCCAAACTACCCCTTTAATAGAACAAAAATTTCTACAGATTGAATCTCCTGGATCATATTCTTGCCTCTTTAAGTTTTGGCCCCTAAAGAAAATGCCAGAAAATACATTTGATTCCAAACTAAATCAGTTGAAGAGCTGAGCTTGGAGAAGATTCCTGAAACCCCCTACTGAGTTTGTGAATTTGTTACATCAAACACCTTAAAGAGAGAAATTATATCACTTTTTTTTTTTTAACTACAGACTGGAGCAGCAACATTGCTGCAAAATACTGGAATTATTTGCAATTGTGTTATAAATACCCAAACCCTGTTTTTACTGGCACATCTGCTAGATAAAGCCTTATCCAGCTGCTCTTGCTCTATATTTAAGTTTTATTCAGCTCAAAAGAGATTCAGAGAGCCTGAAATTCCAAGTCATGGATGTGTCCAGGCCCACTGGGATCCAGCTTTTCCCTGGCACAGAAACATCTGGGTACAAAAGCAGCACTCACCTGATATTTATACCTTGTTTGTGTATTTTACATGCATCAGAAGGCAGAATTCGGGAAAGTAAAGGCACTAAAGGAGGGAGAGAAAAGGCAATCAGGGCACTGAGATCCCTCTGCAAAGTATTCCCATTAAAACCATCTCATCAGTTTGATTCTGGATGTGTTTTAATGCAAATACAGCATTTTTCATCATCATATCAATCAAACATAACCAACATCAGGGGTATTTCTATTTGATAAAAATTGATTTTTTTTTGTAATTGTAACTGCACACCTTGCTTCCAGTATCAGACAGAATCCATTTATAAATCCTAATAATTGTGGCTGTTCACAGTTTGAATTCTAGGATTTAACAGTTTATATAATGCACCAAGGGAGAGCTTGGCTCCAATTAAAGCCGAATAGCCACAAGCATAAAAACGCTCCAAAGTATTAATATTAATTACTAAAATAATAGAATATATAAAACCACAGAATCCCAGACTGGTTTGGGTTGGGAGGGACCTAAAGGATCATCCCTGCCATGGGCAGGGACACCTCCTATGGCCCAGGTTCTTAAAGCAAAGAACTACTTCCCCCTTTACTGAGTCACTGGATGAGAGAATTCAGCTCCAAAAGTGAATAAGCAAAAATAAATCTGGAAAAAGTTGTGTGTCCTTTCCTCAGGACTCAGATCTGCAGCACAAAGCAGAGCAGGACAATGCAGGCTGATTGCATTATCTCCTGGGGAAGGGACATGGAAGCACTCACCCCAACTTTGAAAATCCCAGTGAAGCTCTAGATAGAAGTCACCTAGCTGAGAAGAAAAGAAAAATGTGTTAACAAGCTTTTCATGCTAAATAAGTGTAAAATTTGCTGAAAGACAGGCAGAAGCTGGGTTTGGCAAACAAAGAAAACTTTCTCTAATGTTGTACTTGAATTTGTACTGAATTTAAACATCACTGAAGCTCTAGCTGCAGAAGAATCAATAATGAGAAAATGATGTAACTCATCTGAACTCACATTTTTAATTATTTTTTAATACTAATTCAACTCTCAAGCCCTGGATTGCAAAAGATTTATTGTGAACATGTGTTTAAAAAACACCTATGGAGCTCTCTGCTTGCTTTGATTGATCCCATCCAATCCCAGGGAACTGAGAATTAATTATACAATAATTAATGAGTCAAGTTTCAGGCAGGACTATTGCAAACACCAATCTCCACTGGCCTTGTGGAAATGTGTGAAGTCATCAGCTCAGAGCTCCTGTGCCTCCAGCCACAGCCAACCCCACCACGAGGGTGCCCAGGGACCACAACACAGCTTGCACAGGGACAATTTAATCAACTTCTGATAAATTAATAGGTTTCTACAAATTGCTGTCCCCAAACTGAGCAATACTTCACTGTGCCCAAGGGGAATTGGCTGCTGGATGCTGATGGGAGAATGAAACCAAAAATCTCCTCCATCACTGGGCAAGAGTCATTTGGGGACTGAACAGAGCAGGAAATTATTCACTGATAAAAGATTTAAGAAAGCCTTAAAAATCTAATACAATAAAAATTCTTTAACTCTGAGATTGCTAAGATGATGAGCAGGTCTGTCTCACCCAAATCTTTTATTTGAATTTCTAGAAGTTGAAAGGAAGTATTCTCTTAAAATAAACAGAATTCTGTGACCACTTAAAACAGAGCCAAGATTGCTTTTAAGAGCAAAGATTGGTAAAAACATGGAAAAAAACTTCCTGGCAGTTTTCCAGAGTGTCCTTACTCAGAGTACAAGCCACTGCTTTCCACCTCATCTGGTTTTGGCAGCACAACTCACCTCTTTCAGGGCTTTTAATAATCGAGGTCGCTTCTCTTCAACACTTTCCCTGGATTGCTGCTTGAGCTTCCTCAGGAGTGCTGAAACTACACAGGAATTAAGCCATGAGCTCTGTTGGTTTGGTAATTACAGGTGAGTGTCTTATTTGAGGCCTTAAACCCAACAATGCAATGGAACATTTCATCAGACCTGAGAAATTGATCCCAGTTACAGGAAGTGCACATTAACCTGCTCAGATCACCCCAGGAAGAAAAGCCTCAATAATTGTTTGTAAAATTAACTATATCATCATGTCAAGAGGGTTTTTACATAGGTATTAGTAAATATGTGGGTACAAATATACTGAATATCTGTAACATCTACTCCACTGAGAAAATCAGTAGTGAGGAGCTGCCATGAGAATGTCGTTGGTAGATTATTAACTAGTGCATTAATATATTAATAATACCTTTATATGTGCAATATACAGTGAGTTTTCTGCTATAGGAATGCACCACCACACATGGTGATACCAAATACTATTAACATCCACCAGTGAGTAGCAGCAGAATAATTTCCTTTTGCTACTCCATGTCTGAGGTGAATAAATAATATTTGAATGATATATAAATTACATTTTCCCACTGGCCTGTTGAGATGCAGCCTAAAAACCTCATCCCACTGACACACAAACAAACCTGTGAGCACAGGGAGATGGTCACACCCAGCTGAGATCCACGTGGACCCTGTCACTCCCATTCCAAACCCAGGATGTGCTGGTGCAGAGCTTTCCCAATCCCCTCAACAGTTTGCTTATATAACCCAGTGAAATTTCTTATCAAGGAAATGGATGTGCCTGATCATGTCCAGATAGAAAATGTGCAGCTGATTAAGAGAAACCCTTCAGAGAGCTGAGAGAGGGCTGTGGGAAAATAACCCAGCTTCAAAGCTCTGCTTTCCAGTTGTGAATGAGCCCCAGTTTGGGGCTAATTAGCAAATTGGGATGAATGAATGAATAAATGGATGAATGAATGAATGAACAAATGAATGAATAATTACATAACAGCTTACTCATCTGTCTGTCTCCATAGCTGATGGCTTCGGCCAGAGGGCTCCATCCCTGAGCATTTTTCACCTTTACTGGAGCATTATGGGCTAAAAGCAGGTGGGCACATTCTGGGACAAAATATCCACAGTTATTTACAGGAAAGGATGCAGCAGGAGCAGTCAGAATAAAACTCTTATCAAAGCAATTTGTATCAGAGATACTTACACAGATTATCAAAACACAGATCTGGGCTCTGACACACTCTAACAAACAAAGCCATTTATTCAAGTACTTCCAGCACTTCCCTGTTCAATATTACCACTAAAATTAATTGGTGGTATAATATATATAATAATTACATAACACTGAAGACGTGTCCCTCCTGCTACCTGGATTTTGCTTTTTGTAATATTTCTGCATGTCAGATACACACATCACTATGGAACCAGGGTATTTATATTTAATGTATGACATCAGCTCTCTCTGCTGCACACACAAACCAGAGATAGCTCAGGGCCTTCATCCCTCTCCAAGGGGTGAATGGATCATGGGGACATGGATTTGGGCAACTCCCATCAGGAGCAGGGGAGGCAGAGGAGGCTGAGGCACCACCACATGCCTGTGTGCCAGAAAATCCTGGGGAATGTGGGATTTAAAGAGGGCAAACAGGCACCTCTGTTC
Organism: Buphagus erythrorhynchus; assembly: GCA_013400855.1. Classification (NCBI taxonomy): domain Eukaryota; kingdom Metazoa; phylum Chordata; class Aves; order Passeriformes; family Sturnidae; genus Buphagus; species Buphagus erythrorhynchus. The sequence continues at coordinate 8,986 of VZTT01072357.1, forward strand.
CAGGAAAGCCTCAGAGCAGGTGTGGAACCAACACTGCATTCCCCATGCCCAGGTGGACAAATGCTCACCAAGGAGGATTTCAGTGCTCCTGTGTGCTCCTTGGAAATGGATCTTCAGTTTCCAAACCTCAGCACATGTCACTAAAGCCACCCTGAGCCATCTGGAGGTGCTGGAGCAGGGCTCATCACCAAGGCAGGCACTTCCTGGGTTATTTTCCTACCACAGGTGCCACAGGAAACTGCACTGGTCATTCCAGATGCAGCAGCTGTGAGTCAGTGGCAGGCTGAGTGGCTGGGGAGGAAGAGATATTTCCCTGCTGAATAAACTGTCTCCTGTGGGGATAAACAAAGGCCTGACTAACCCAGCCAAGGGATTGTTATGGTTCCTTAAACAGTGCCCAGGACAAGAACATCACTCTGCAGGGAGCAGGCAAATCAGCTTGGAATCACCAGCCAGATTCCATTTCCAGGTCAATAAACAGGCTGGGAGAGCTGGGAATGCTCACCTGGAGAAAAGAAGGATCCAGGGAGAGCTCAGTGCCCCTTCCAGGGCCTAAAGGGGCTCCAGGAGAGCTGGAGAGGGATTGGGGACAAGAAGGGACAGGAAAAGGGAATGGCTTCCCACTCTCAGAGGGTTAGGTGGGATATGGGGAATAAAGCTCAGATTTCTTTTCCCACTCTTCTCCTCCAAATCCATCTTCTTCCCAGAAAACCTCACTAGCTTGAAACACGAGATCACATTCAAGAAAATGGAAAAAAACCTTTTTTTCTCTCGCCCCTGAATTTTCAGGATCACTGAAGAGGTAACAAAACAAATGGTTCTACCCACCTTTATGTCCCAACATCACAGCAAGATGTAAAGGAGTGTTTCCTAAAAGAAACCATAGAAATAAAAGAGATTAGATTGAAGTTACCAGAATCCCTTCCTTAGGAAGTTCCAGCTCCTGCTCTAACCCAGGAACACACCAACACCCACCAGCAGTGACATTTTTTCCAAGCAACCATGTGGATTATAGTTGTCAGAATAAATATACTGAGACACATTTCATGGGCCAAGAGAGGGTTTTTAATGGTATCTTGAAACCCACTCCAAGCAAGGAGCTCCAGAGGTATCTCTGAGAAAGACACAACCCAAACCCCTCAGCTCCCCACAGCCTGAAGGGTCTGATCCCTTCCTAGCTTGACATATCTGGGTTAAAAGCTACTCACAGACATGATACTGATTAAAAATTTAACAGCCTGTTTTATTAATTTTTCAGAGACTGAGTACTCATTTTTTACAACTACAGTACTGGGCATATTGAGAAGGAACAGCACCTTCACTACAAAGCTGCCTTTTGGTTGTTTCCAAAGGAAGCTTTGGAGATTCTCAGCAGCCTCTCCAACCTGTCCCCATTTTCCTGTCTATGCTCGTTACAAGACTGGTATTTGTTTTCTTAAATATTCACTGTGAGGCACCCAGAGCTGTTTCTCCTGGATTAATGTTGCTACCAGGCTCATGACACACTGTATTTAGAGAGCTTAAGGATGCAAAGTTCTTCTATTTAACTCTATTTTGCACATTTAAACATTTTCTTAGAGCGGTCAAGACAAAAAAAAAAATGCTGGAATACAAATTTCTTGTGCAATTCTAACACACACACGCTTGGTTGAGAATTATTTTCTAACTCCCATTTTGTCAGCAGCAAGAACCTGCTCTGTGCAGAGGATGTGCTGCACATCTGGGAGAGGCTGCCACACAAATGCCAGCACCCTGCAGCATCAGGGAATTTTGGATGGAGATGGGAACTCTGCCCTGCTTGTCCAGGGCTGTTCAGTGTGTCCTGTATTTCATCCTTGCAGGACACTGGCAGCATCCCAGGCAGCCACAGCCCAGCTCATTCTAACCCAGCTAAACTCCTGCTGCTATTAATAGCTGCTCCAACATCTGGGAGCCAGCACAGCACTGGGAATCCTGAATGCTCTGGCAGGAGATGGAAATAACCTTCCTGAGGAACATGTTTGAGAGGGAGCCACACTGAGTGCTCAGGAAATGCAAATTGTGTGACCCAAGGGGAAACATTTTCATAAAATCATGGGATCACAGGATTGGTGAGGGTGGAAAAGCCCTCCAGGATCATCAAGCTCAAGCTGTGCCCAATTCTCACCTTGTCACCAGCACTCAGTGCCACATCCAGCCCTTCCTTGGACACCTCCAGGGATGGGGACACCAAAATTCCCAGTCCCTGACCGCCCTTTCCATGGGGAAATTCCTGCTATGTCCAAGCTGAGCCTTCCCTGACACAACTTGGGGCCGTTCCCTCTCCTCCTGTCCCTGTTCCCTGTTCCCAGATCCCAAATCCCCCCGGCTGTCCCCTCCTGTCAGGGAGTTGTGCAGAGCCACAAGGCCCCCCTGAGCCTCCTTTTCTCCAGGCTGAGCCCATTCCCAAATCCCTCAGGGATTCTCCAGCCCCTTCCCAGCTCCCTCAGCTTCTCCTGGTGCTCCAGCCCCTTCCCAGCTCCCTCAGGGATTCTCCAGCCCCTTTCCCAGCTCCCTCAGGGATTCTCCAGCCCCTTTCCCAGCTCCATTCCCTGCCCTGGACAAGCTCCAGCCCCTCCACATCTTTGCTGGAGTGAGGCCCTCAGAACTGAGCCCAGGATTTGAGGTGAGGCCTCATCAGTGCTCCAGCCCCTTTTCCCAAGAAATCAGTGCTCCAGCAGCTCCTGGAATTCTGCCCATGCACATCCAGGTGGGCACAAAAACACACCTCAAACAGCACCTGCCCCCAGACACGCATGGCCTTTCACCTCTGCTGAGGTACCTCACACCTACAGGGAGCCAGGGCTGCTTTCCAGCTGTTTTCCACCAAGAGGATTTGTCTCCTACAGGGTTTAAGCTCTTAAATGCATGTTATAATAAAACTGTAAGTCATCTACTAGGTGTAGCTACAGGCTTCTCCCAGGAAACTCATTGTTTGGGAATAATGACACTGGCCTTCCCCTGGGCAGTGATTTGGAGGTTAATTTAGGAAGCTGGGTAGGCACTCAATTAACGCTCAGTTGCTTTTAGCAGAACAGCAGGAGTCTCCCATTCCACAGCATTTGGCTTTCCTGCACTGAACCAACACTAAAACGGGACTGGATTATTAACAATGAGTTCTCTCTCCCCTCTGTCCAATCCTTATCACATCCCAGGATTCCCCCGGCTTATTTCTGAGCAAATCATCAGCTGGAGTGTCTCCCAAATAATTCCCAGTTCCAGTGTGTGTAAACAAGTGACAGATGGAATCAGGAAGGAAGAAAACAATAACAGGGAAATGTTACTCAGACCTTTGGAATGTCAAGCCATCAAGAGGTTTGTTGTGGGGTTTTTT
>VZTT01072360.1:1748-44085 GCA_013400855.1 Buphagus erythrorhynchus
CAGCTGCACGCTGGTTCTGTAAAGATGCTCAGTATAATTTTTAGAAAAAATTATTCTTTCTTCAAATCAGCTGACATTTTTCATTTTTTCATTGATGAATAAATATTTCATGGAAAACATAATTGCTTTAACAAAAGAAATTTAGAAGCATCTAGTGGACTAACCTACTACTCAGAGGACATCTTCCTGAAACAGGAGACCCAAGAATGAGCCCCTCTTCTGGATTAGGTCAATGGAATTTGATCTCTCACAACATGGGTGTGTGTTGTGAGTCACAAGTGTGGAGCAATTTTTGTGTGTAAAAGACCACAGGACATCATGTCTGTGATTTGTAAAAATTAATTTGTATTTTGTATTCTGGTTTTATATTCTGTTTTTAGCTGGGTATAACAGTATAACATTGTGGCAGCACAATGACCTAAGGTTTTTTTTGTTTGTTTGGTTTTTTTTTTTAATTGTTGTTATTTTTATTTCTACTTTTTGTTGGAAAATACAAAAATCAGTTCTTTGCAGGAAGATTTCTGATTCAAATCCCTGTTCTACTGCAGTACGGCTACAGGCAAAAGCATTTTGTTTCCATGAACATCAGTCACTTAACCAGAATTTTTTTAGCTTCAGGCTTTTTTTTTGAAGTCCAACACACTGACAAGCATGAATAGCTCAAATACTATGGTAACTGGGTCAGGAGGATATCAAAATTGGACAGAAATATATGGTGGTAGGCGAGAAATGAGTGGCCTTGCCTTTTAAGTTTCCAGGCTTCCTGCACAGCATGTACCTCTCTTGCAGTGCTGGGATGCAGTTATTAACTCTGCTGGGTGGAGTAAAGTGTTCACACTGAGCATCCAGCTCTCCTGAGACAGAACAAAAGCCTTTGCTGTTCATTACAGACCTCAGCAGTGTTAATCACTGGCCCTGCAGGGTTCTGAGCCACGCTCCGTGTCTTATAGCAGCCACCAAGGGGCTTCCTGGAATACTGCTGGATATGCAAGAGGCACTTCACCTTCATTTTGTGTTGAGACCAAGGACAAAAGTGTGACATCAGCAGAAGCTGTGATTTGGCTCAAGTTCATGCTTTTGATCTTCCTGGCTGTCCCTCATTTTGCTTAGATAATCCAAGGAAAAGAACCAGAGGTACAATGCAAGAGCCCAGCACTGCCATGGTGACCTTGCAGCTTTGCCTACACAGCCAAGAACAGGCAGATCTGAATTTGCTGTCAGTGTGCCACTTAGAATCGTAGAGCCATAGAATATCCTGCTTGGAAGGGACCCACAAGGATCACTGAATCCAATTCCCAGCTGTGCACAGGGCAACCCCAAGAATGACACCATGTGCCTGGGAGCATTGTCTCCTCTACTCATGCTCACAGCTGGACAACTGAGAGTTAATCTCAGTTATATCAGGGCTAGTTTGGAGCCAGGCCTGAGAAAATCAATTCAGAAGGAAAAAAAATGCCAGTCTGGCTATAAACAGTAGGTTCAATTCTCCTTCTGACCCCTGTGCAGGCCACCTGGAGGAGCTCAGCTCCGTGTGCAGCTCTCCACGTGGATGCCACTTGGATAAATGACATCTGGGTGTAAAAGCTCAGTCTGAATCATGAAGGTGCTTATGAATTCAGGAAGGTGAGTTCTCTGTGAAGTTTTGTGGGTGCTGAAGCCTATAAAAGAGAAAAACAGGGGAACATCCCAATGGGGGAGACACTGCTGGGGCAGCAGAACTTATGCAGCACGTTGCCAAATGGGAATTTACAGAACCAAAACAATGTGTACAAATATATACATTTCAAAACATGTCAGATACTTAAACACACCCTTACCCTGCATCCATTGGGCTTAAATCTATATTATTTTTTTAGTCCTGACTTCAGCTACCAAAATGATCAAAGCTCGACATTAACACTTAGACTACCCAGAAACATAATGAGTGTAACCTTTTCTCAGAGTGTTTGACCAGTTTTCATGGTTCAGGAAGTTGTGTTAAAAACTGTCTGTGTGTCACTTGCTGTTCAAGAACCACTATGCTCATGGCATTCATGATCAATGGAGTGAAGAGGTGGTGGCAGCCCTGAGATGCAATGGAGGTGGGAATCCGTGGAGATAGGAAAAACACTGACCTCTAGAGCTCTGATAATGTAGAAGAACTGGCTTTGCAAAGTTACTAGAATGCCCTAGAGCTAATTTTGATGAGTTTGATATTAAGGAGTTTCTGAATGATGAAAATGCCAATATGAATGATGAAATGCCATAGAGACCAAAATAAAAACAAGCTGACAGCTCCAGGAGTGATGAGAGGAATATTTTAGACAAAGATTAGAACACAGTTTGGATAGCAACCTTTTTGGAGTTTTATAAATGACAAAACAGTTAAGAAAAAAAATGGAAATTTATTTAAAATCATTTGCAAATTAATTTAAGGGAGTAAGGGAAGATTTTTCATCTTGAAAATATTGTCACTGTGATAGACAGTGTTATTTTCCCATATAATTATCCTAGATGGAAACTATAGGGCTGCTTCCCTTGTGTGTGATGCACCTCTTAGCCCTACTTCCATGCCTTTCCACGGTCTAAAAAGCCCAGCAAGGTGTGCAGCCCTGATTCAATTAGGTGGAAGCAGTAAAAGTAAATAACTGCAGCAAACTTTCTAAACAACGAAGTCCTGATTGTAAGTCTGGATTTTTATGCTTTTCGTAATGTAATCAAGCTGTTCACAAGCCTGAAAATGCAGGTTTTAATGTGAAGATGTGCATTGAGGATGTCTCTCAGTTGCATGTATGCTTACACACACATGTTTTCCAGCCATTAAAATAAAAGTATCAAATTCCAAAATGCAATCCAGAATCCAGTACAAAGTATTTATGAATCAAAATTATTTCTGACTAAGCTCCTTCCATAGCATGAGAGTATTAAAAAATTTGGAAAGACCACTTACACAAAATTGATAAGGAATGAAAAGAATTTCATGGGACTTACCATTTCACACTTCTAAGAGTTTTTGGGAATTGATTGGTCTTTTGGGAGTGTTCAGCACTTCAGGCACACAGTGCCATCTCATTAAATTTTCCAAAATAGCAAGAAGTGTTTGCTCTCTAGATGTAGTCCTGGCACTGGGGGACACTGGGGACCTATAGAGCCACATGGCTGATCTCTTCTTAAGGGACTCTGGGCATTCTTGCACAGTGTGTTTTGGAATGGGAGAGCCAGGGATGGCTGGGATGACTTCACTTCCTAATTAATCCCTGCTAATGTGATACATAGCAGGGTGCCAAGTTACTCCCATGCTCTGTCTGAAATCTGAAGTGCCAAAGCTTTAGAGGCAATTTTGAAATGTAAGCGACACTCAAAAACCTTAGGCTAGGTTATTGTGAACTTGCTGAAAAAGCCTTGCTCTGTGTCTCCCCTTTCCTCTGTTTCTAATTCCCTTCCTCTTTATAGTTTTAGTGTGCTTTTCAATTAGATTTCCAGGGTGGACATGCTGTCCAGAGAGCTCTGTGAATGGAGTGCTGTGTGCTCCCATCTTTGATGAGTTAAGTTATTTAAGCCAGACAAAGAAAAAAACCCAAACAAATATACAGGTGACCCACTTTTTTTTTTTTTTTTTGGAATCCATAAAATTCTCTGAGCAACTCACCCAGAAAAAGAGTGACAGACTCAAAACAAAATCACAGCTGTGAACCTGCTTGTGATGAAGAGAGAGAAGATGAAGGAAAGAAGGGAATCAGGGCAAATGAGTTGTCCTTGCAACAGAACACTGATTGCTGCTCTGGGCTGTGGCACTGACAAAGGCTATTGATCATGCTCTGCATACAGATGCAGTTTATGCCATCCCTTAGATGCCTTTCCTTATAATGCAGGTGATGAGCCATTGAGAGCACGCTGTGTTGTGGCCCAGATCCTGTCAGTGCTGCTCTGACAGGAGTACTCCAAGGCAATCTGCTCCTGTCACACTGCCAGAGCCACAGTGAGACACGGGGGCTGCATGGTCTGGGCATCAGCCTGGAGCCAGTGCCCACCAAAAACTTCCAGGTGATTTCAGTGAGCTCCAGAGCAGGCTCTGAGCTGACTCCCATGCGAGGGGGGTGAGTTTTCCTCTCCAGACACAAAGGAAATGAGGCTTTAGCAGGGTTACATAGCTCAGCCCACCTTGTCCTTACCTGAACCCACCACAACCCCACAGGAAGGTGGCAGTCTCGTTACTTACACTGGGAGTAAGTGGTGCCAGTCCCACTGACACTGAACCTGTTCAGGTGGAGTCTGTGAGTGACCACGTTCTTCTGGGGCTGGAAAAGGATGATGTGCACCTTGGGTGCAAACAAGCAGCCCAGCACAACAAAGCCACTGAGACTCACAGAGATGCACATGGTGGTGGTTTGCACCTAGGAGAGAGTGGGCACAAAGCACTGTGTTTCAGTATGGAAAGCTCTGAAATGCAAAATATTAGAAACATTACTAGGTAACAGCACGAGCCACAGTCCTGGGGGTTTGCACTGGTGCAGGCTGGTGTAACCTCTGTTGCATCCTTATCATCCACAATCCCAGCATCAAGGGAGTGAGGTGCTGGTGCTGGTGGTGCCCTGTGTCTCTAAGGGACAGATTGAGTGTGCTCTCCCTCTTTTTAGTACAGAAAGGATAGATCTGCTCTCTTTCTTCCCTACCCTTGATCTCTAACTTGATGAGAGAACCCTCTGCAGTGCTTGTCATGCAATATCTGAGCAATGTTGGTTGCAGTGGGAACCAACTCACACACTGTACATTATATGGGTTTACATCAGGTGTCTCATGCAGAGCATTCATCTGAAAACCAGTTTGTCTCTAGCTCCAAAAAAACTTGAGTAAGCCCGTGCTGAAATAGATGCGTGATTTGGAGTAAAAATAATATCTGGTGGCTGTTTTCAGACTGGGTCTGAAAGGTGTCCTGATTTTGAGGCATCATTTTTTGGGATCAGAAATGAATTGTTTGTAAGGCTGCAGGATTTTAGAATAGTTGTCTTGGGGCATTTGTTAGCGTAGCTTTGCTGGCACTGTCTATCTTTTATCCTTTTTATTCAATAGCATAACTAGGTGCCAGTTTATTGCCTCATTTTCAGTTTATAGTCTTTTCTTCCAAGCAGATTCCTTAATTAAGATGTTGAATTAAACTACTTTAAACTCTATTGCTTAATTTGAATGATTATACATCTATGGCTCATTTTTCCTTAGTTATACTCCTGCAGTTCTTTGAGATTAGCCTTCTTCCATCGGAATGCTTCTCATATCTCCTTGTCAGAAATAATTGGTGCAAACTGGAAAACAGAGTAAGGAATGGACATTGTTGCTTTACATATATACTGAGCACAATTGCTGTTTTAGCATCAATGAGGATAATTAATGTGACCATTTAATAATTACTTTTTGCACAATGTGGATGTTGCAAGCACCATGAAATTTGCTCAGCTTCCACTGGATGAGTGAACATGGAAGATCCAACAGAGCCTGCCTGAGAAAAGAACACCTTAGGTTCACATTCTCCTTCACCTCTCTGCATTTTGTCCACAGACCTATGCTGTCAGGTCAGGTGGATATTGAACTGGGTGCTGTATGGGAAACACAAGACAGGAGTTTTCTTATAAAACAAGAGTAAATGAAGCTATCTTTATTTTCATTAGTTTCAAGTATGTTTTTCACTATCAAAGCCCTCTTCCCCCACCCTGCTTTTCCTAGGATCTGTGCTGCCTGGAGCAGCTCAGCTGTGCTGGCATAATTACACACTCAATCAATTAAATGATTTGGGTTAAAAATAGCTTCATCCCACAGGGTTCCTTTTAATCCAGGTCACTCCAGTGGTTCAGTGTGTAACCCAGCCTCAGACTGGACTAGTGTGCTGGCAGAGTGGAGGAAATCCCACTAGACCATGTGTTATGCTAAGGCACACAGAGAACAGGGAAGTGATCTGGGACAGCCAGCACTGCTTCACCAAGGGCTACACATGTTATTTATCTGGAATTCTGTAAAGCCTTTGATAGGTGCCCCCACCACCATTCTCTCTAAACTGGAGAGATGTGGATTTGATAGGTGGGCTGTTAGATGAATAAGAAATTGATTGGATCATCACATCCAGAGGACAATGACTTGGAGTCCTGATGGGCATCAGTGACAAGTGGTGTCCTTCAGGTGTCCATATTTGGACCAGTTTTATGCAATATCATCATAAATGACATAGATGAAGGGACCAAGTGTATCCTCAGCAAATTTGCAGATAACTCCAGGCTGAGTGGGGCTGTTTCTAAGGCTGTTCATTGGTGATGCTACCAGACTACATTAGGATGGCACAAGTGGATTCAGAGTCAACATGTGACACTGCTTGGAAATTAAATATGGGCTTTTCAAAGGAACCCCAGAAGTGGAAACTTGTTATGAAAGTATCAAAAAGATGCTAAAAGCATTTTCTGCTGATTTTATAGTACTTGGGTTGGTTTATTTGGAAACTTGTATATNTTGTTTATTGGTGATGCTACCAGGATGGCACAAGTGGATTCAGAGTCAACATGTGACACTGCTTGGAAATTAAATATGGGCTTTTCAAAGGAACCCCAGAAGTGGAGGCTTGTTATGAAAGTATCAAAAAGATGCTAAAAGCATTTTCTGCTGATTTTATAGTACTTGGGTTGGTTTATTTGGAAACTTGTATATAAATTCAACGCCTACAAGTGGTTTTGAAAACTCCACTCAGGAGATAAGGCTTTAAAATTTTGCTTGAACAATCAGGTCATGCTCCTCTTGGCCATTAGTGTCTGTACTGCCCACTCATGTGACTGTCTGCACTGATATTTCCCTCCTACTGTGTCTGTCTTCCTGATTGCTTTGGGTGTCCAGAGCTGTTCCCCAGTGCCTCCCTTAAACTTTTCCTTCATTAACTTCAATCCATTACTTGCTATTCTAACTTCTCCTGAGACTGAATAATCCCTTCCTCTCGTTTTGTTGCCTTGAAATTATTTATAGTCAGTGATCACGTCTCCCTGGGTTTACTCTTGTCTAGACTAAATATATTTAGCTCTTTTACTGTCACTCTGCATGTCTCACTGCGTCATTTGTTACTTATCCTTGTTTTCTAGGGGTTTTCTGTACATTTCCTAAGCTGAGTAAAAGAGTACTAAATATATTTTTCCAGGGTGGCCACACCAGAAGTATGTTAAGTGACATTATTAGCTCCACAGTTTTATAAGCTATTTCATGTACACACTATTGGCAATAAAACTCACCTAAGGTAATCTACCTTTCTTCTGGGCAGAAAGTTGAACTAATTCTCTGCAAATTGCTGCAAGGGCCACCTCCCCCAGTCACTTCTCACATCGTAATAACTGTGAGATTTCCAGTGGAGCAGACCTGAATCTTTTTTCTGAGACAATTTCCTTCTGTTCAAAAATATGATTTTATTGAACTTGAAGCTTTGCAACACTCTCTGACAATTTAAACAGTTTAATGTTTCTAAAGTTTGCTGGTGAAGGCTAACCAATATTTGCTGCTCAGTGAGGTATATGTTTTAAAAGTGCAGAAAGAATACAAAGTTCTGTATTTAAGTAGAAGTTTGTTGAATTTTTTTTAACAACCCTGTTTCATAGGAAATTTTAAAATTCTATCTTTATATTTTTTATTAGGAAGGAAATACCATGTTTTAATAGCAGATTCTTTTGCAGAAGTAGACTGGTTAGTACAGATTTTATTTTAAGCTCAATTTCTGCCAAATAGCTCGTTATGACTAATTTTAGTTCATGATCTACTGGGTTTTTCTGTTAGGACTGTGACTTCAGATAGTGATGAGCCCAAATGAATACTTAATCCATATGTTATGCCTCTATTGCAATCAGACTAACAGTAATAATCCCTTCCAGCTCTGACTGCACATGCTCTTTTTGAAATGAGACCACCTTTCTTAGAAGTAAGCCAAAATCTGGTAACATAGGAAGAGAACTTGTTTGCAAGGGACCCAGGGGACAAAAGAAGTGAAAAAGCCCTTGGTGAATGCTGACATGGTCCCCTCAAGTGCTGCATATGATTCATGGAAACAGATGTCCAAAGACTTACTCTGTAGTCACTGGATGTCACATAAAATATGGGGAGAAAGGCCAGCCAAATGATGCACGTTGTGTACATTGTGAAACCGATAAACTTGGCTTCGTTGAAGTTCTCTGGACATTTCCTGGTTTTGAAGGCATACACAGTGCATAAAACCACGAGGATGACATCATATGTTAAGGACATTAACATACTGGAATCTTTGACATTGCATTTCAGGATGACAGTCTCTCTCTTCTCGGGAAGCGTGTATCGCCTGGTGCCCGGCGCCTCCAGGATGAGCCACACGGACACCACCACCACCTGTACCAAAATGAGACTCAGGCAGATGAACACCTGAGAGCTGGGGCTGATGAACTTGGGCCTCTGAGCACCGTTCTTTACACCATCAAATATTCTGGCAATGCAGTTCGTTTTTGTCAGGAGGGCAGAGTAGCAGACAGCGAAGGAACTTCCCAGCCCCAAACGGCGGAGGGTGCAGATGGCTGGGGAAGGCTTGGCTATGAAGAAGAAAGTCATGCTGTAGGACAGGAAGACCCCAAAGAGCAATATGTAGCACAGTTCACGGCCAGAGGCTTTGACCAGGGGTGTGTTGTTGTGCTTGATGAACACTCCAATGACCATGAAAGTACAAATAAAGCCCAGGCATGCGATGGTAACAGGACCTATTGCCCAAGCATCTTCCCACTTGATGTAGTCTTCTGGTAGGTCATAGCAGCCAGTCAGGTCAGCTGTGGGCCATTTTCCAGGCCCGCAGTCTGCACAAGTGAATTCATCAGCCAGGTACTCATAGGTTTCACAGGGAATACAAATCCAACAGCAGACATCTCCTGGTTGCATATTCTTCATCTCATTAGGAGCACAGGGGTCACTGCACTGGGAGACAGGGACAGAGCTCCTGGACCAGTGGATAGAGTCAACCTCCAGTGACAAAGTTTCTGCCCACTGACCAACCTTCACGTAGGAGTATCTGTCTCCAGTGAACTGGAAATTGAACACGTTGTATCGTCCTATCCCATCTCCATAGGCATCGAATTTGACCATGCTGTCTCCATCATTGGGAGGGTTGAATGGAGCTGTGGAGAAAAAAAAAAGAAAAAAGAAAAAGAAATATAGAAATGTTATTACCAAAGCTACATATGATATTTTTTTCATCCCTTTGACAAGCACAGGCACCTGACAGCTTATAGAATACAATTCAGTTCTCAAGAGGCAAGTCAAGAGGTCTGTGTCTGTCTCAGTTTTGAACTTGGAAAAAGAGGTCAGATAATGGAACTCTATTTCACTTTACATTCATAAATCTAAGATGACCAATGTCCTTACTTTATTTTGTCTTGGATAGAAATCAGTTCTCTAATTATTTTTCTCTGTATGCATCACTATTGTCTCTCACATGTTCTCTTGAATGAAAGAGGTCTGCTTTTGAATCTCATCATTTTTTGGTGAAACTTGGCTGCCACGATATAAGAAAAATTAAACAGTCGTGTCATTAAATGTCAGTTTTGATGCCAACAGTCTGGAATGCAGTCAAATAGAGGATCCATTTTTATTCTGATGGAGAAGTAACTGTGAAGTCCTCAACAATTTCTTACTACGTCTTTTTCTCTTCTCCCTCTGTTCAATACCAGTTTTTGATATTTCTTGTATGGTCTGAGGTCCCCAGCATATGCTGCTTTGGTCCTGTATCCTGTTTGGGGAACAGATGAAAAAACCACAAGCTGGATCTGGGACCTTCTGTGAAAATAATATTGTAACACTTCTAAATGGTAAGCTCTGGGGAGTTTTGTTTTTCCTCCAGCTGACGCCAGGGAATGAAGAAATATTAAAAATCTGTGAGAAAATTGCATTTACCATGTGATTTATTGGTCATTTGCTGTAGCATCAAAGGTAAAAAGCTTTACAGGAAGGAAACAAAATTATGTTTTTTTTACCATTGACGAACAGTAAAGGTGATTTTATTTCCCAGTGTCTTTGGTCATAGAATTGGTTCTACTGTCATTGCTGGAATAAATCTCTTTCCCTTGCTTCTATGCCCATGCTGTGCTTGAGCTTGAGCAATATTGTATAAGGGTGTAATACCCTCTTCCACTTCAATCTCCAGATACTTTGGATTTCCTGTGGTAGATTTATTTAGCTTCTTTAAGATACTGAGGCCAACTTCTTTCACCTTTATTCCTGCAGAGCATTACCTTATTTTGCAGTACTCTGGCTAAGGTCAGTAAAAGGGACACAAAACAAGAGTTTTGACAGAGAAGCCCCAGCTAGAGGGTTGAAACTGTGGTCTGCATAACCTCAGGTGCTGCACTTGGAGTGCATTTCTTTCCCAGCTTTCTGCTTATTGTAGGGCGAAGTTGGAATAGAATTTACAGACACCTACACTCTCTTCTGAGTCAAGACTCTGCTTGTTCTCATCCCTGCCCCCTCCTGCTCCTTCCCACCTCAGCTGTGTCAGCCACAGTGGTGGACAGCCTTGGTTTGCAGGATTACAGAACCATGGAATTACAGAATAATTCGGGTAGGAAGGGACCACCAGCAGGGCCCTCTGATCCACCCCCCTGCCCAAGCAGGGCCATCCCAGAGCACATGGCACAGGCTTCATGCAGACTGCTCTGGAATATCTCCAGGGAGGGAGGCTCCACACTCTCCCAGGACGCCTCCAATGCTCAGTCACTGCACATAAGAGTTCTTTCTCATGTTCACATGTTCCAGTTTCTGTGTTTGCCTCTTATTGCCATTGAGAAGAGCCTGGCTCCCTTCAGATACCCACATACACTGATGAGGTCCCTCTCAGCTGTGTCTTCTAAAAGCTGAACAAACCCAGCTCCCTCAGCCTTTCCCCATAAGACAGATGATGCAGTCCCATTATTATCACCTTTGTACCCCTCTACTGGACTTGCCCCAGGAGCTTCATGTCTATCTTGCACTGTACAAATTAGGACTGGGTAACCCAGGAACCCAATAAGAAGGTTTTCTTTTTGTTTGTTTTGTTTTGTTTTGTTTTGTTTTGTTTTGTTTTGTTTTGTTTTGTTTTGTTTTGTTTTGTTTGTTTGTTTGTTTTTTGTCACTGTTGGCATCTAGTTGTAACGCTCTGTAGTCCAACAAGACCTCTGAAAGCACAAAAATTAAGAGCAGCATAATCATCCCTCAAATGGCCAGTCCTGCTGGAAGTGACATGCTCTAAATTAAACAGGTAGATAAATTCAAAATATAGGCCAACAAGAAGAATATTAAGGAGCTTTCCTCCTCTCCCTCCTCCTCCTCATGCACAGGCATGCAAGCTCCCTCATCCAGGAGCAGCATTAAAACAAAATCATAATGCAGCACTTAACAGCTCCTCAATAATATGCTGTCATTGCCAGTGTCTTATTTCATTATTCATAACACTTCTATAGATTGCAGAAGCTGTTAACACAGCAGCCCAGCTTTAAGAGCCAGTTTATTCACTTCAGTGTTATCCAGGGCAGCTCCTGAGGTGGGCTGAGAGCCTGTGACTGGTGCTAGCACCAGTGGAGCTGCAGACAAAACTGCAAACTGCTTGTTTGACATCTTCTGTCAAGTGCATAACTTGAAGGCCACAAGTGCCCCAGTGCAAGTTACCTGAGGGTCTGAAACACCAGCACTTTTCAGGGAAGAATTCCTTCTGTAACATGTTTATCAACCTCTTATAGAAGTTCTGATAGAATATTTGTCATTTAAATAGAGCAAAGTTTTTTCCTTAGACTTTGCAGGCAGGTCCAGAAGGCAAAGCAGGTAATCTCACACAGAGTTAGCTTGAAGCTCAAGTATAATTGCCTTCCACAGGGCTGTTCCCACGCTACAAGAAACAAAGGATTTCTGTAGGACAACATGTTCTAAGTTAACCAAAGCTTGTAGCTTGAAACATTCATTTTTAGTGGCTGCTGATAGAAGAAAATAAATCACCCTCTTTCAGATGGAAAGGATGAAATCATTTAACCAAACAATGATGTATTAAATTATAGTATGGTGAGCCAAAGCCTACAAATGAGCCCACTGGGTGGCAGCAATTAATATACCCACTGATTATATATAAAATCACTGAGGCATTTTAATGTATCATTTATCAACATGTTCTAGGTCCTGTAGGATCACTTCCAAAAAGTAATGTTTTCACAAAATATGATATAATAATAATCATAAAATCAAGATACTTATAGGTAAGAAAGATGCTTATCACAAGAAGTCAGGACCATATGTTTTAGAGTAAAAATAACCATTTTTGCAAATTAGTTTTCCCAGAGATGATGTCAGGCTGTCATAAGTCACTCTGCAATTTTTTTTATATATCTCAGTTTTGAGAGGAAACCTACAATCTTTATAGCAGGTACTTCTGGCAGGTCTATTTCAGAGTTGTAGCTCAGCTCTTTTACTTTCATCCCTTGGGAGATGACAGACAAGAGTCTCTGGATCTCATCAGCTGCTAGCTATGAACTTTGCCTCCTTTGAGCCTTTGAATCTTCTCCTTCCCTTGCACTTCATGAAATGAATTAGCCCTGTGTAAAGCAGTTATACAAGAGGAATTTTGTAAAAGAAGTTATCAAGGAAAATAAAGGATAATTAAAAAAGACTTATAGCAGCGATGCTTTGTGTTCCAGCTTGCAGCATTTCAGCAATGAAGATGCAGTGACATTTATAAGAGCAGGAGGGCAGAAGACAGAAATCTTTGGAACCCCAGTGCAGGCAGCTCAACTCTGTCAGCTCCCTGAGGAATCTTATTGGAGGAGAGGATTCCATTGTGCAAGTGGAGGACAAACTCCTTCAGCTTCAGATAAGAGAGGAATAACTGCAGATTTACGACTGTTTTAGTAGCAGATACGGAGAAGAACATAACATCATAGCTTTACTGTAGTGAATTATGTCATTTGTTTCCGTCTTCCTAAATGGGATCAATTTTTCCAACAGTCACATAACTTGCAAAAATGGGCTTATCTGCTGTTGGAAGCAGGTGAGTTGCTTTCATTTAGAGATCTTTAATATTTTTGTTGTCAGTGTTGTACAGCTCTTGGTGACATGAAAAATTTCAGAATGAAAGTTTTGTTGGGGAGATTTATTTAATCTTTGGGCAAAATCTTTATTTGAAGAGGTAGTATGAGAAATACATTCAAATACTTCTAATTCTGCACATTGCCTCAGTTGAGTGAAAAATAATCCAGGATTTTTTAACAAGGAATCTATTCATTAATAGACAAGGAAAACAAAGCAGTTTTCATCCTAATTAGGCACTGGAAGTCTTTTAAGAGGCTGAGTAGCCTAGGGAAAGATGTGTGTCATCTTAACTGGCTTGGAATCAGACCAGGTTTTGTTTGTCAGCAACATCATTGGGCCAGGAAGGATATTTTGCAGAGTCTTGCATGTGTCTGGCACAGATTTGAGGGTGTAGATGCTGTCCTATAGAAAACATCCTCAGTAACATTTCCTGGTAGGAATGATGACAGCTATCCCTACATCTAAGAACATTCTTCATGTCCACTAAAACACACATCTGTTCTTTGTTTGCAGTGTGTTCTTTCTAAACAAGGTACAGATCACAGAGGCACAGCTCACCAGCTAGGAGGCAATTCATTAATAGCAAGGCTTGCTGAAAGCACTGCAGTTTTTCAGCTTGGCAGTTGGCAAAGCTGGGAGATTTCATGTGGTTCAGAAAGAGATGTAGAAAGGACTACTGGGTGCACTGGAGGTACCTTCTTCCACAGCTTGTTGGCCTCAAAGATTATGAGGAGATCATGATTAAATAGAAATGGAAAAGTAAAGAGAAAACAGACTGGAGTTTCTGAAAAGTTGAGTAAAACCTCCTTAGTCTCACTAGATGGTGCTGCAAAAACTCCAAAATCCTGATTTTAGACTAAAAATAAGACATTTTTTATGTAACAGAAAAATATAGTTATTTTTTAACGCCCCCCTACTCTTCCTGTTACATATCCAGGGCAATGGCTTTTAAAACACTTTAACAAAGAGCCTAGATAATAATATAACAGGATATGGTGTGTTTGTCCAACAGGCTCATCTGTGTGTATGATGCCTTATCTTGAAAAGTATCAGAAAAGACCCTGAGAATGCACATTTCTTTTCATTCACTTTTATTTTTAGCTCGATATGGCTTCTTGAGGTCAAAGTGACTTATTTCTGCTTGGCTGAACATTTAGACTGAGCAACAGAGACCTGATGCACCCACTTCCATTTCTGCTTCAGCACAGCACAGCTGGTTTCATGCCTGATTGGCAGAAGGCACATTGACATTTTGCAATTTAAAACTTAGTATGGGGAAAGATAAGAGTGAAGTGTCACTAGATTGTCCCTCTCCACAATTAACAAAATACTAGTTTAACACAGAGACAAGCAGTCATTTTTAACCTCTGCACCAGTCTCTGGATGTGTTTGGGTCATATGCAGCATTGCTTCTTCTCATTTAAGAAATTAATGAGATAAATGAGACAGATTAGTCTCCTACAAATGTAATTTTCCTATTTATGTCTACAGATTTTCCATTCAGGTCTATGGTTTCTCACTTAGGCTAGACACTTGCTGTAAGGAATTTTAAAACTAGTTATAGACCCCCACAGCTTTTGCACTGGTCAGAGACAGAAATGTTTTCCTCAGGCCTTGTTGCAAACATCTATTAAGAGAAATATGTGGATGAGTTAGGTATCCCAAACTTGTATCCTACAAAAGAGAATGAGTATTTCTAGGGTTCATTTTAGAGTGGTATCTAGAATAGCCCAGGCAAACTGTTCTTTTTCTGTTGACCACCAGTGTGGAATACATCCAGTATTTATGTATGTGAAGTTGTGAGATGGATAGCACCAATGTGTGCACAAAGGCTCACAGCTGGAGCACCAAGTGCTCAGCATGCCCAAGCTCTCTGCAGTGCACCTGAGGGCAGGTGTCTCACCAGCTGTCTGCACAGGCTGCTCTGGGGGCTATCAGAGAGAACATCCTGGCAACATTTGCAAAATAAGATTAAAAGGGTCTGAAAAACTAGAAGAATTCCTTCAGCTTGTCATTATCCTCACTATCCTCAGCCTGGCTCAGCACAGAACTCCCAGGCTACCTTTCCTGTGAATTGCTTGCCTCAAGCATAATGTTTTACATTTCCAGGTAGGTGTTGTCCTCTTGCTTGTGAGGCTCTTGGGCATAGGTGTGGTCTTTAGGACTGGAGAGAATGAACTAGATGCTGAATTACAAACCTTCATCAAGGAAACTGTGAAATTGCCTTTATTCTTTATAAGGAAGTCTGAGGAATTAAAAAAACAATTTATTCTTTTTTAAAGCATTTGGATTTCGAGACATGGAAGGTAAAGGCATGTAAAAATTCTGCACTCATTATATTTCTCCTTAAAAATACAAATCATCTCCCCTGAAATTAAGACTATTTCTTGCAGTTCTTTGGTTAAGGTTGGATTAGTTTAAGATAAAACAAATACTTATGGAAAATCATCCAAGGTGTTTTTTTTTTTAAATAAGTCTGCTATGTTGACAATGAATGTGAGTAATTCATGAGATTCCAACATAGAACTGCCTTTCAATTGACACCATTCTTTTAATTGAAGTTCATCCACTTAAAGAAATGGTTGGCAGAAGAGGCAAGATGCATGCAATGTAATTCAAACCAGCAATCAACTTGCAATTACAAAGGAAATTAAACCATGACTTCAAACTGCCTAACTCCTCCCTCAGGCCAACTTGCTGCTGTGTACACAGAAGCAAGGGGAGCCCACTCCCATTATGAAGAATTATGGTCACTGTTTAGGGTGACAACACATCAGCTCAGGGGCTGGAACTCTAAGTTCTGGGCTGGCCTTTGGTAGCTCCTGAAATGTTCTAATCTAATTTGAGTTGGCTGGTGAGTTCTCTGTCAGGTGCTGAACATCAGTGTTGCTCTCAGAGTCTGTGATTTGGGTTGTGACTTTCTGCCAGTTCAGAGGTTATGGGTAATTTGCCCAATTTGTCCAATTTTTCTGTGTCCAGTTTGAATGTTTGGGTGGGGGACATTCCCATGTAACCTCAGAGCTGGGAACTGGTGCCATGCCTTTTACTCCTCTCTTCCCAGTACATCCAAGGTGCAGCTGGAAGAGATTGAAGCTGTGTTTTAACTTTGCTAAAATTTACTTTTGGACTGATCTGAGGACATGGTTATATCACAGGGGCATGAATCTTTCTGTTTTTGGAGGCACTGTTCCATGATGGGCAAATTCCACCCCCAGACTACATACGTAGCTCTCTAAGGAAGTGTTAAATACCTAATAATATTTTTGCCCTTCTTTGTCAGCCTGAAGGAAATATGAATAGATTTAGTTATTAAGATATTAAAGGAAGTTGGTTAAAACATTCTCTCCTCTGTGGGGACTTGAGGATTAGAGAGGTGTTTCCAGACACAGCTCTGAATAATTTAGTTAGATAGTTTGCCCTTAGAGATCAGAAGCAAACGAACCATGAAATAGACCCTCTGGCTGTTATTTCCTAATTGACTTGATATGAAGACACTCCCAAATCAGGTGGACTGACATAGATTTAATTACTTATAACGCAATGCTATTATTTAGTAGTAGTAATATTGTAGCTGTGACAGTCTAAGATGACAGAAATTTCAAGTGTCCAAGAAAGGCAGTATTTCTTATTAGACTTACAGATGGAAGAAGTGCACAAGCTTTCAGGCCCAAGGTCACTCCATTAGGTCATCAGCACCATTGCTCAATACATTTGACCTTCATTTATTTTGAAGGAACAACTCTGCTAGGAGTTTAGTATATCAGGCTTTTATTTCCTGCTGGAAACACAATTTCCCTTTGCAAACAGCCTCATTACTATCCATTTGCAGAGTAATTGCTGAAAGCTTTTTTTTGTTCACTTCTTTAAAAGTATAGAGTTCAGAAACACAAGGTCTGATCGAGATGCAAGACAAGATATGACAAAGAGATGTTATGCCAAAAGCTTCTTTTTTTCTAGATATGTGGGCAGTCTAATAAAGGTATTGCCTCTTCCTACAAATCTTATGACTCTATGCTATTATTTTTGTTAAGGAGCTACTGAAAACTCAGCAATCACCCTACAAATTGCTAATAATGAGGTAATTTGCAAAATGAAATTGTATTTGCAGTAGGGAAATAAAAACCTAAGTAGTGAATTCTAAGGAGTGCATGTATTTGAAATAATTGAAGCTCAAATTTATTGAACATCTTGTGGAAAAAAAGGAGTTGTAGAATGCCTCAGAGCTGGAACAAAGACTCAATACCATGGTGAAACACAGGAACCTTTAGGCTCAGACATGTTATGCAGCTCAGTTATAGCATTTGGCACATCTGACAGTGCTGGTGGAGGAAAAAGAATTGGAGTACAGCTGGAAAAGTAAATGTTTCACACATCACATGGTGTAAGATTCTGGATTGGATCAGTTTTCTCTAGGAATATAATATATGAATGAAAAAAAAGTGACCCATATTTATTGAACATAAGTTTAATTAGAGTGTCTATTTTGGGAGTGCAGTTTTCTTACAGACCTCCTATGGAGAGTGGAAAGAAATTGGCACCTCCAAAGGTGGGCTCTGGCTAATGTGAGATGCCATCAGGGAGGTGGGTAACTTCCTCCATCAATAGTTCTCCAGTTACACTACAAAAGTGTGTCAAAGAAAACCTGAAAGCTGGGTGGCTTCAGTTTTGGCCACTGATGGAGAAATAAAATGATTGTTTTCAGTAAGGCCCACCACACACACATTGAATGTGCTCATCTTCCTTTGCAAAGGCATGAGTCTGGATTTTTACTCTTTTCCATGTAATAAGGCAGTGGGGGGAAATGCACATTTACTGAAATTGCAAGTTAATTCAGATTTTAACAGAGTCCATCTTAGCTGACCAAATGCTGAGTCAGCCAGAGAGGTGAAAGTGGGCTTCTCACAACAATGAATTTCAGGCAAAAGAGAGCGAGATAAAGGATAACTCTTGGTTTTTAAGGTTATTCCTGCATATCACACACAAGCTGCCAAGGTAACACGTCATCTTTCCCAACATCTTCAGTGTTCATTTGCATGTGTTATACTACAACACACAACCTGCATATCCTATTAATACTTGCAAATTCTTCTGTTCTCAGGGATAAAAGATAAAGCTGAGAGCACAGAATCATTTTTGCTAATGCTTTGCTCCACTGAATCAGTTCAGCAACAGCAATCACTGGACCTCAGGGGAAAATGTAAAATGAAAATGTTGATTTATTTGCCTGTTTTATGGTGGAAGCAGAGACACATTGATAGGATTAGACTGATAAAATGTTTCAGAGATCTAGAAAAGACATTAATAGTACTGCCTCAAACCTTCCTCTGACTTGAGATAATTTCTTCTCCAAAGAGCCTTTAAAGATGGGGTTTTTATTCCTTCAGTTACTGGAGCATTAACTAGCCATTAGCTATTTATTCAAATGGATGTGCAAATGTAATAGAGGAAGTTTAACAAACTTTTTCAGCATATTTTCATCAGTTCCCAATACCAGTTTCATAGTTTTTTTCAGCCACTGTCTGGTGGAGACCTATCCTGGTACAGCAGGCCAATCTTTGACACAAAGCTGATAACTTGGAGCAGTGATCAGCTGCTGCATTCATCAGGGCAATAGAGAAATGTCATGGAAAAATTTTACTTTTATAGAAACCACAGGTAAAATTTATTTATAGGGGTACATTGTGTATAGTTATTTATGTCAAGGGAAGGAACCACATGAGCACAACAATTTGCTGTTACAGGCAATGACATAATTGATGCTTAGGCTAGAAGGGTCCAGCAACCCCACCCCATAAATCTCTGCATATGATCAGGCATGTGCTGGTGTTTTGGAGCAAATTTAAGACTCCTTGTAAAAGTTAAGAGCCACAAAAAAATTGTTCCCACAGGAAGAGAGCAGAACAGTTCTGTAGCAGAAGCACAGGAGGCTCCAGCACTGCACATGAACAGTCAGCTACTGATCCCTACACAAATTCCACCTTGGGAAGAAGGGAAGATAGTTTCCAGGGCATAATTAATAGAAAGAACATGTTTGCAGCATGTGCATAACATCCTGTGAATGGTGAAAAAGCAAATGCAGTAACAAGAAGGTAGAAGGCCAGTAACAGCCTCTCCAAGAAAAAGAGCTGATTGTGGAAGTCCCCTGATTGTGGATGCTGGAACTCATCAGTGCTGCTGCCTGAACACCAGGAGGTTCTCCCTTCCCTTTGGTGTGTAAAGACCACTGATTTTGGATTTGCTGCTCACTCTTTATAAATGCCATCTCAACAGTCATACATAAAGTATTATTTCTTATTACAGAATTGGGTTAAGTAAAGTAAAATTTTAAAGAACATTGGGTGAGTGCTCCTGTGAATGTGTGTGTTCATGCCTCTCTGTGTGCTTTCCAATCCATACAACAAATGTGGTTAACACTGGGTCACTGGGTTAATACTGATACCAAAGTGATATCAGATGTATCCCTTAGGAATCACATTCCACCCTGAAAATCCATATGCTCTCAGCTACAGAGTTACATGGGATTTCTGTAGCACATACATTCTGCATGAGGACTCTGCTCAAGCCTGGGCTTCCCTCAGCTTTCTCACAGCAGCAGTTTCCTCTGAGCACAGTGCAATCCCTTCCCTGAATAAAACTATAGTGTTTTCTTTGCTGAGCCTCATATTTCAGCCACAGAACTGGTAAATATTTCATATGTACAAAGGAATTGTTGCCTTAGCTTATTCTATCAGCTTGTCTGGGATCTGTATAGCAGGCAAGTAGAAAAATGTACTGCATGAAACCTCAATTGAATTGAGGAGTAATTGCAGATACACATTTTAAAAGTGAATAGCTCTCAGCCTTCAGAAAGGGTCTTGAATTTCTTTTGTAAGAAATGTGCTAGATGTATATGTGTCATTAGTCTAGAAGAGATGAGATGATTCATATACTGACAAGTAGAAAGATGGACTTGTACAAGAAAAGCAAAACTGTAGGAGATGAAATTCAGATGCAAGACTGAGGGGCTTTCAGACTGTGGGGTAAAATAACCTCTGCTTTCCATCTACTGGGTGTTTGCAACCACCATCCCCATCCCCACAGCTTCTGGCCCTGAGCTGTTCTTCACATGCATTCAGGAAAGAATGAGTTTGTGTGTGGAGACCCTACATCCCAAATAACTGATCTTGGTTATTTCTTTACAAAATACATGCCTTAAGTTTAAGGATTTCTATTTGGAAACATGGTCCTTTCTGGCTTAGTGCTGAGCCCCTTCTCATCCCAACAGTGGGCAGGTGAGCTGTCCACAGATGGAGCAAAAAGCAAAAGAGCAAATCAAAGTATTGCTCCTGCAGCCATGCTACAGCTAGGATTTCATGGACATTTCTGTTAGAAGTTTCTCTGCCTCTGATATCCCTGCACATGAATATGTCTCTTGTTCTCCTTGCCTTGAAGAATTTTAATATTCTTTGTCTTCACTTGTTATATGCTCAGACAAATAGACTTTCATGGCAGGAAGGAGGAAACAAAAGGAAATGACTCACCCAGATAACAGCAGTGAAATATATTTTTACATTATATTCTATATCTGCTAACTAAATAACCATAAATACTGCAGTGATGCCAAGGCAGACATTCTCTGAGATGCTTTTAGAGGTGTTTAGAAACTTGTCTCTGACAAAGGAGGAAATGAAAGTCACACACATTTGTTGTCAGGTCCATCCAGTTTGCTCCAGATGGGAGTTGTGTAGAAGATCAGTTTGTGAGGAGCATGCAAAAGTAGAAGGAGTTTCTGCTCCATGAAGATGTAGAGGTGGTTGCTTTTTGAAAAAATGGGAAAAATTTTGGGAAAAATATGTTAGTGGAAAATGTAAACAATGGCTATTTTGAGTTTGGGTTGTGTTTCTTTGTCCCTTCTTAGAGAGAAACAGGCCTGCATCACTGGGTTTTTATGCACTGGGAATCAAAACTGGAAAAGACAAAGGGAATAGTTCAGGCTTTGCAGAAAGCTGAAATAGATTCACATGCTCATTTGGAATCCAGTTTAACAAGTGCAAATACAGCAGTTGGCTTGGGACAAGTTTGTCTGCAAACTTTCTATGTGGAATTGATGTAGGATTCGGGCCATGATCCATGTCTAGATAGCAGCACCAGGCTGAGTGTCAGTGTCTCACTAATGCAGCTGTACTGGTCTTGTCTCTGTTTCTGTTTAACCACTGCTAGCCTGCAAATATCTTTGTACTGTGCTCTACTGGGTGAAGAAAATATCTTCCAGGGATGTTGTGAAATTAAGTTTATTTCAGGAGAAAATATACTTTTCTGTCTAGATTATGCTTTCACTTCTGCCTTTGTAGTATAATTATTAGCTGCCAGCAAGGATATAGATTTTGTAAAAATAACCTAACATTTAGTTATCTTTGGGATTAGACATCTGGATTTGTGACTTTCTGTAGTTTTCTTCATCACCTTTGGAAAAGATGGGTTTTCTTGGAGACTCACTGGAAGTCCAGGACACACCTGGATTACTCAAAAGAGTAAAATGGAATCACCTTCTCATGTATTGTCCTCACCCTCAACACTTCTGTGGTCATGTTCTGAGCACTGCCTTTGCCTTTGTCAGCCCCTATAGAATATTGTCAGCACCTACAGTATATTATAGTATCTCAGCATGCAAATGAGACTAACTGATATTAGATATGGAATTGCCAAAGTGCTCTTCTGTAGCAGTTGGTAGAGAAGAATCTGGTCCTTCCATGGGCTTTTCAGAGCCAAAACAGATGCTAAAATGTAAGGGATAGGAATCCTGAACCAAAGTCTTCTTTCTCACCTGATATCTTCTCCTTCATGGTCACAGGAAAAACAAGCAGACCTGACATCTCTTTACTTATGTGTAAATATTTCTCCCAGGTAAATCTGCATGAAGAATAAGAATATAATCCCATGGTATGACCTGGGTTGCCACCCTACTGTAAAACCCAATAGGACTGGGAAAGGGAATGTGCATAGTTGAGGGATGAAAAGGTGGTATGAGACTTCCTGCTCCTCTGAGGGCTTGTACAGACCCTTGGTATTTGGGATTCACATATCATTTGCCAGCAAAACAAAAGATAAAATAATAACTATTATAAAACAAGCAGCAGGCAAACACAGGAGTCTGTGATTTAGAGAAATTAGGTTACCAAGCCTTCTGTCTCTCAAATATGTGATCTGAAAGAAAATCATTGCTGTTTTTCAGTCATGTGTTTCTCCACAAACACAGGGTGTCTAATCTCACCCTCATTTACGCACTTGCATAGATGGTGTGAAATCTACAGATTTATGGCCTAAAGGCTACATTATTAATAGGAGATAAGCAGCTGGCAATAAATGACATACAAGGCATAGCCTATATAATCTTATGTTCAGTATTTCATAGCTCAGCTGAAGTGGTGGGTTGTTTAAGTACTCAAGTAGAGAAAACTGAGATGGAGATCTAGTTGCAGCTTTAGGGATGCCAAAGTACATTCACCTAAATATGCCACTATAACAAGTTTGGGGATGTTGCTGGCCTGTGGTTTCTTCAGGCTTTCCAGGAATGACACCCAGCTGGGTAAAGGCCAAAGGCAACATACTTCCAGAGATTCCTGAGAACCATGAAGAAAAGCTGCTGCTGCTCTGTGTCCTGCTAATTCTGCATTTCCCATTGCTCTGTCCATGGGAGCTCAGTGCCCAGGTCAGGCAGAGAGCAGTGGCAGCAGGCAGTGGTGACAGCAGGCAGTGGTGACAGTGGTGGCACCAGGCAAAAGTACCTTGCCTCTGAGTCAGATGGGGGGCAATGGCCCAGCACACCTTGGCCTCAGCTGCTGGAGCTTATCTCAAGGGGTACAAACACAATTAAACCTCTGCTCCTGCTCACTCAGGCTAATCACTGGGAATTAGTGACAATTAGTGTTTGCATGAAACAGCAGCTTTTTATGATGGTCTCTGGCTTGATAGCAGACGACATTAACAGGTAGGTTGCTGACCTGCCATCATGGTGAGAGAGGTTTTAATGGAAATTTTATTTGGAACATGTGCCCTAGAGATGACAACACCTGTGTCCCTCTGCCAGCCCAGTTCACAGGGTGCAGAGAGTGACACACAACACACCCTGAGTGCAGACCAGTTGCTTGCCAACATGATACCTCAAACCTAAACTAAGTGTTGGAAAGGTGCTATAGTGTTTTAGTTTCAACCAGTTTACATCTATAAAGACCTGAGCAAGTTCATCTGATTGCACAGCTGCCTTACCTTTCAGCAGGAAGTTAGAGACCACACAACCTGCTTTATTCTTTAATTTTATGATTTTATGAATCTATAGCATACACAATTAAAAATCTACATACATGTATACACATGTGTCTATATTAATATAGACACATACTGAAATCTTCAGGAGGAGTAAGTAGAGATTGGCTTATTTACTCTTGGAGGATAAATCTACCCCAAGTAAAGGAACAGCAGATCCCATGATGCCTGTAAGGAGAGGAGTGAGAAGAAAGTAGATGGGGCCATCAGGATTACCAGGCCATCAAAATCTCGCTGCAGCTCTCTGTGTATTTACATCAGAGTAACTCCAGTAGAGAGAGAATATGGGAAAATACTGTGCAGGTTCAACTGTTCCTCTGCTCTGAAACAGCAAGTCTCAAGGGTGATTTCAGACACTGTCCCTTGGCTGCTTGCAAGATTTTAAACACTATGACACATTTGTGGTCCCAGAAAAAGGCAGTATTTTTCCCCTATAAATCCTAGACATCTTTTTCAAGTATATTTTTAATTAGTATCTTGGGGAATTCACTCATTTTCCTTGCTTTTATTAGCTACAAATCCATCATGTATTACACTTTTACAACTTTTATGATTAACAAGTTAGTGGATGCCTTCTGCCCATGAGAGCTTTGCCTTCATCTGAAAGTCTGTTCTGGTTTATTCTACAAGTATGCATTACAAGGCAGACCATGAGGACCTCACTGCTGAGTGAGTGCAGGAGGCAAGGGGGATCTGACCTGATGAGAAGGAGCTCCTTGGGTGAGATGACAGAGTAGCAAGGCCATCTGCTGCAGAGCCTGGGCTTTGAGCTTTGAGCTCTGCACGGGTACTCCCTGCTGTAAACTCATACCAGCCTTTGAAGTTTCTGCAGCTGTAACCTGCTGGGATAGCAAATGCAGCATTCTTTTGGTCTGTGCTCCATGCAGCCTGGCTGAGCATTAAGTTTTGAAGTGCACTTTTGACAGGAAATATTTATGGCTAAATCCCAGAGCAGGGACCATGCAATGCTGCTGTGCTCAGAAGTAAGGTGACATCTGCTTGTTGCAGACCATGACTTGAGCTCTTTTTTACTTGTATGGAACAGATACGATGGAAATGGTCTGTGAAGTTGTGTTCCCACAACAGAAGTCACCAGTGCTCAAGAAGTAAATGAGAAGGTGAATTTGTGCTTCTGCTTCATATTATTTCAGCGTTGACTGGGGCAGAGTGAGGAGGAAGAGAAGGACAAAAAAGAACCACATAGAAATATAAGACCAGGTAAGAATAGACTTTTTGTCATAGTGTCCAGTGGAGGAAATGGGACAAATCAGACCCTGCTTACAAGCCTTTTCTCATTTGGAGTAGTCATTCTGGTTAGCCAGGAGAGAGGCCTTGCCTAGGATAAGCTAGTTTTGATGATACAGGCTTTGCTATAGAAGAGATGGATTTCTGAACACAAGGCAGAAAGGTCCATGACAGTAACTCTGATAACCCTCTGATTTCTTCCTCTGATAAAGAGGGAGAAAGGGATAGGAAAAGACACTGAATACTTTAAATATGCACTGCCTAAAATTTTTAATGCTCTTTTTTCCAAGTTTACTACTTTAGCCACATTCTTTCAACCATTAGCTGTGCAGGTTCAGAAAACTGCATAAGACGTGGACATGCATATATCCCAAAATCCAACTCCCCTCTGCCCATATACCCCCACACTAGACTGAGGGCAGGGTTAGTCCTGTTATACCATCAGCCCTGCTGACTGGAGTGGGAAAAGCTGGAGCCCAGCCCCACACTCCTGGGTGATAGGGCTGTTATCCTGCACCAGATAAGCAACTCTGGAGCTAATTCTGGTCTTTCATTATCCTTATAATTTCATTATCATTATTACCCTTCCTCCTCTCCAGTCCAATGTCCTGGGGGAGCAGCTACACCAGGCAGCAACATGCAGGGCACAGCTGTGCAGGACCCTGCCACTTTTTTGTCCCAAATGATGGACACCCCCTCACACTGTCCTGGCATTTGTCAAATGTGAGGCTTGCAGTAGTGCTGTGGGCAATGACAACACTGCTTTTTTGTGTCATGCTGGTGGCTTAAATAAGCTAAAATAGTCAGCAAAGCTGTTTGCTGCACTGTCCCCTTCATCTTTGTGAGGGAGCAAGGTTTCTGGGTATGTGAGTTCATCCCTGGGTTCACAGCCCTCCCAGGAGCCCTTCTGAATGCTGCCCTTTACCCAGCAATGGCTGGGTATGGAGAGAAGTTGAGTTTACTCTGTGCTCTCTGCCGTGGAGACCTTTACTTTTGTTCAGCACTTCTTTGTTGCTCTGGTAATACAAGTTAACAGCCTCTTGAACCGGCATCTCTTTATCAGCAGAAAACCATCACGATTTAGAACATCAAGTGCTGCACTTGTGCCCTCAGGAGGGAATGTAGAGGATGGGAAGATCAAGAAGATGAACCAGCCTGTATCTCTTTGAAAGGCCAAACAAACACTGAAATTGAGTGAGAGCTTTTGTCTAGGGGCTGGACTTTGCATTCTCACATCCTGCAGCTGGAAGCTGGAATTAGGCACAGGTGTCTCTTTTTTCCTTTGCTGAAAAGATTCAGTATATCATGATATTTGTCATATATATCTTAGTGACTTTTAGAAAAATTATGTGCCGGGTGTATCTCACAAATAATGAGTGAAATCTCACCCTGTCTTCATCCCACATTGCAGTTCTGTAGAGTTATTTCAATTTAATGAAAAAGGAGAAATAAGTAGGAACCCAGAGATATTAGTGAAATACCTGTCACACAGCATGTCAGCAGCAGTGGCAGCACAAGGATACACAAATCCTGGCCAGCTCCCTACAACCACCCTGCTGTTAGCTGGTCTGGCAGTATTTCCTTGGAAATCACATTATTGCTGTTCTTGAGAGTGTCACTTCAGGCTTTCAGCTAAACGGCAAGTGAAAATAAACCTTAATCACTCCATACTCCGTCTGTAGTCAGTAGCAAGAGATGTAGGGGCAAAGCATAGCTTGCATGGGCTGGAGCACACTCTAAGTGCTGATCCCCTCCATTAACTGCAATCAAAGACTAATCAAAACTAATTTGAGTGTGAAGGGTAAATGTCTACAATTGCTCCATCCCACACCAGTCACAGAAGTGCACCTGATCATTTACTGAGACTGGTGTGTGTGAAATGCACCATGTTCCAGGAAACTGGGGCCAGACATTCAGGGCCATTTGCTTGATTTCTTCCACCATTTCTTTGCTTGATTTCTGTGCTTGCAGGGCTTATCTATGTGGACCCCTGCCTTTCAGCAGAGGAGGTATTGCTTAAATAGCTGCTTGTGTATCTGCAGATATGGTTATCACTGTTCTGTTTCTTTTCTGCTTCCTTGTGGTGGGTGTGGATTGCTACCCAGGCTAAAGAAGAGAGAAAATCCACGACTTGGTTGCAGTGCAGCTGCTGGACTGGTAACTTCTATGCCACCCACTGTGCTGGGAAAACATTCTCAGGTTTGGAGGTGGAAATATGAGAGCATCATTGATCAAATGTACCACACAACAAGGTCCTCATATTGCATTAACAACACACCCAAAGAATAATTTTTGGTCCCATAGAAATAAATGACAAGACATATACATTAAAATCTCACATATGTATTAATTTTTCACACCCTTCTAAAAGGAAGAAGGGATGGAAGATTTGCTTAATAACTTGCTACATAAAAATCACTCACCTGCTTAAAAGATAACTTACATTAAAACAAGGATTCACATTATAATGGAAGAACTAATAATAAAGAAAAGAGATGAGCAAGTAAAGTTGCAAGCTGGCAAAAAATGTATATGGAACAAAGCCATTGAAAAAGAACTTGACAGGTTTCTTAATGTTTTAAACTGAAAATGAAACTTAATGGAAAATAAAGCTCTTCAGAGTTTCAAAGATTTCCATGCTGATTTTTAATCAAATTAATTTGGTTCAAAAAAGAGACTTCTGTTTTCAAAACTGAAAAAATTACAGGCTGCAGTTTTTTTTCCCAGCTTGAACAGCTTCAACTCCCAATTCATAAAAATATAAAAGATATTTATTTCAAAATAAATTAAAAAAACCTGGCTCTAGATAAATAAAATTTTCCTGAGATTTTGGTCAAAGAAAATTGGAGTTATTTTGACTTTATATCTAGATGTTAAGTGGAAAAATGCTTGGGTGCTTAAAAATATCTGCATGTTAGAAAAATGATTAAGAATCCTATATTTGAACAAAGGTTGCTTAGTCTTAAGGCTGGAATCTATTATTAGTGTTTTCATTTGAGCCCATAAAAATACTTGTAGTGTCAGAAAAACCTTCAAAATAATTGAAGTTTAAAATACTGAAGTGCCTGCTCATTTAGGTAGGTCATTACAGTCATGAAGTATCTCCCTGGCAGGAACAGAAGCACACCACTGCCTTCCCTCCTGATCAGCATGCCAGGAATCAGCTCCCATGAAGTGCTGTCCTCCTAAAACCAATTGATTTCAACAATTTAAAGACATTCAAGTATCTATGAGGACAAGAGCAGGCAAGTGAGAAAATAGTTTCTGTGTTGTAAGTGCTGTGAGGAAGGGAAGGAGAGAGGATTATTCTTAATTTCCAGAGGTCTAAACCCAAAAATTTTGTTTTATTCTGTCTTGAGTACTTGCTTACACCAGCTGCATCGCACTGGGAGCTACAGAAGCACCAGGGATGTGGCTGGCAGTATCTAGAGGTGATCTGAGTCAAACATTGAGAACATCTCTAAAGGAGGGAAAAGTTCAAACTCCAATTTGACAGTTTCATGTGGTTTTCAGTGTTATAAGCATTGTACAATTACTGAAGGTCTCTTGGGATTGAGCATGCTGCATCCTACACATGTTTATCCTTCAATTCCTCTTGGAGTTAGTTCTCACTCTAAGCACAGCATGATGGCTCCTTACTATCAACTCAGTCAGTTGAGAATATCAGTTTCATAATACACAGAAATGCAAGTTCAACCTAGATGTTTCAGAAGAAGCTCTGATGTAGCAACAAAAAGACAGGATGTTCTACACTTTACTTGTTTCCTCTGTAGATCTATTTAGCTTTGCTAAGGTGCAATATTGTTATGGCATAGTATTACTAAAAAAGCTAATCTCAGCCATATGTGGTGGCAAAATCACAGAGATGCCATGTGTTGTGCAGCCAGTCCCCATGAAGTTTGCTCATATCATTCCCAGATTAACCACCCTCCTCCACATCTCCTGCACATGTTTAATGTAGCTTTTTTATACTTTGTCATTAAGCCTGTAGCTCTGTAACACAGGTAATGGCACAACCCCATATATTTAAATAGTTTATATACATCTGGTTCTATGACAGGAATTATTACTTTACTATTGCAGGGATGTTGGCCATGGTCCAGCAATTATGTAAATTTGTAGCAAGGCGAGGGAGCGAGGGCCAAGCCTTGGCATGGGAATAGCAGGAGGCTGCCTGGTGTAGCAGGTGGTGAAAGGACCATTGGCTTTCAGACATGCCCAAACTGGCTGTGAATTAAATGGGTGTTGGTGTGTGGAATTTTAGAGGATGGAGTGCAACATTGCCAAGACCAGCTGTTGCCACCTTCACCTCTTCCTTCTGCTGGAAGCAGGAGGAGCATCAACCTTTTTTTTTTAGGGTTCTGACCAAGCTCCTCTTCCTTATCCTTTCTGCCTTCTTGTGTCAGGCGTGACCTTGCCTGTGTACCACCCTGGTCTGAACTGTGTAAATAGTTGCTACCAGGAATGCACTGCAGAATTAGAGTGCTTATTTACATTCTGTAGGTAACAAAAGAGGAGTTATTACCTGTAAAGTTTACTTTCAGGAGATAATCTTTGTACAGCTTCCTGCCATCCAGATGCTTCATGGCATCACAGAGCTTGGTGGTGTTTGGGCAGAGAGTCCTCTGCATTTTATGCAAGGCATGAGCCATGGCATACACAGCATTCACAACAAACATGATCTTGGACTCTTGCTCGTAGTTGGAACTGTTGATGGTGAAGTGCTTCTCACAAGCCCTTTTATGCGGTTTCCGGTTCTGCAGGTTACACTGGAACTTCTGCTCCCAGAAGTCCTTGAACCAGGGGTTGCGTCTGTTGTTGTAAGGGCTGAGGCTTTGGAAGTACTTGTCGAACTCTTTAACGGGATGGGAAGCGAGCTCCAAGGTGATGGCTCCGGAGGCGATGTGCTCGTTGCCCTTGACGATGCTCTCCTGCGCTCCCCAGCCGTCGCTGGCGATCCAGGTGAAGGACACGTTGAAGCGGTTGGCGGCCGCGATGAGCTCCCGGGAGTCGTCGCCCCGCATGAAGAGCACCACCACCCTGGCGTTGGGCTTCTGCAGCAGCTCCCTGATCACGCCATCGTAAGACTTCCTGATGTTGGAGCGCCCCACTTTCTCGGAGGTGGCGATGCAGATGTTGCGCAGGCGAGCCTCCTGCTCAAAGGCCTCGATCCCCGTCTCCCCGTAGTCTCCTTCGGAAGCCACCGTGGACACGTAAGTCCAGTTGAAGAACCGCAAGATTTCAGCCATGGCTTTCGCTTGGTAGAAGTCCGGGGGCACCGTCCGTGCGAAATAATCGTAGCGGGATTTGTCGCTCAGCTTGGCGCTGGTGGAGGCGTAGCTTATCTGGGGGATCTGGAAGAGTCTGAGCAAATTTGCCACCTAGAGACAAAGCAGGGTGCACAGATTATTAAATAGTGGTATTTATAAAATGGGACAGAAATATTTAGGGAAAGGCATTGACAGTGTTTTTTAATGAGAGATGTTCTGATGATCACAGATTGAGGTTGTTGATACAGGATATTGATAACAAACTCCAGAGAAAGCAATGCACTGAGCACATGCACAAAACCTGTTCTGATGCCCAGTTTATTCTCTGAGTCCTGCTGGGACTATAATAGACCTCTATTTTCATGAAACTGAGCCTGTTTAAACAACAGATCATTAGACACAAATGGACAATATATTTCAGTTTCAGACTGTGTTCCTTACTAAGGTGTCCTGGGTTGCAATGTAAGGATGTGCCTGGAAGTATGTATTGTATCACCATCTGTTGAAACCAGGTGGGACAGTGATCCTTATCTCTGTGGGAGATATCCTCTGCTAATGGGCCATCTGTTAAAAACTAGGTGGGGCAGTGATCTTTATCTTTTCCACAACCCATCCTTCCTCCAGGAAGATATTGTCTGTTAATGGGCCATTGAGTCCCACTGCATGACTGATAAAATTACATCATCCCATTGGGAGGTGCTCCACCCAGGGGGAGGTGCTAAACATTTCCTACCTAAATAAAAACTGAGATTTGGAACACCAAGGTAGCCCTTACTCACTGGTTTCAAGAGGACAAGAGCTACCAGACCATTCTACAGAATCACTACTTCAACCACTTCATCCGGACTGCTACCACCATCCAAACTAGCGGGGTGTCAGGTTGTATTCTGACTCTGCCAGTGTTTTCTTTTGTACTATTGCATGTATTATATTTCTTTTTTCTTTTTCCTATTAAATTGTATTTCTGACTTGGAGTCTCTCACTGGTTTTGCTTTCAAGCCAGTACATAAGGCCTGGGGATTTGCATGCCTTTGCTGTTCATAATGGGATTCAACTTCTCCAAGATTCATTGTATTTGATGACCAAATGCACTAATAAGACATCAATTTCTGTTTTGTGCAAATATCACAAATATACAGGCCTTTTGCAGAACTTTCTAATCTCACTTATTCAAGATAAGTCCCCACCTCTCATATTTTTCACTCATTTAAACTTTTTTTTCTGAGATGTTCTGGCTGCAGACCAGCTGAGATGGCACATTTGTTGCATGTTAGTATTCAAGTGTTTCACAATGTCATAGAACCACAGATTCACAGAATCACAGAATCACAGAATGGTCTCAACTGGAAGACACCCTCAAGGATCATCAAATCCAACTTTTAAGTGAATGGCCCATATCAGGACCAAACCCATGACCCTGGCATTATAAATTTTATAAGCACTATGCTCTACCCAACTGATCTAATGTCAGGTTGCCTACAGTTTTTAATAAATAATAACATTTTTTAATAATCTCTATTTGCCCTTCTGGTTTGATTTATGTCGTCCGAAGTTCTGCTTTTCCTTTCTTTTCTTTTTTTTTTTTTCTTCATATGTGGCTATGTCCAATACTTAAATATTTCCAAACCTACTCTGCTGCTCTCACAGAAGTGCAACTCTTGCAACTCTTGATCACATCTGGAAAGAAATGAAGAAAGGTTATGCTTTTTTTTCCTATGCTACCCAAACAAATGACAAAGGGAAAATTGGTTCCTAGAAGTTCTGTCCAGTAAATTAAATTTGAAGCTAATCTTCGAGTACAGCCTGATGAAACCATTTGAAAAGCAATAGTGTGCTTGAGATTCCTGCAGTAGTACTTGAGATTCCCACAGAAAACTTATTAAATTGCCCAACCATTTATTTGTTTTAATCTCCCCAGATGTTTCTTTGACCACAGACTATCTGTAAGAATTCAAAGGCAAAGGACTGTTTTGAAAAAAATGTTGTAAAAGAGGAAACTTTTGAAGGCTCAGACATCAGTAGGAAATTAGACAGTCTGGTAAAAAAAACCGACCAAAAAAAACCCAAACCACCCAAAAAAAAAAAAAAAAAGAGAAAAATACCCAAAACCAAAACAAAAAACCAAACAAACAAACAAAAAAAAATAAAAAAAAAGAAACCCAGAAGAATTTTATTGCTTTTCAGCAACCTGTATGACTTAGGATTTTATAGATTTAGATTCTGTCTTTTCTGTAATTTAGACACTGAGCTAGTGTCCTGCTGTAGCTCAGTCTGCCCTTGTAAACTGGTGTACTCTCCTCTGGGCCAGACTCTGCTGCCAGCCATACATGCACAGGGGCTTTCACAACCTCTGGGCCACATGGAAATGAGGACTTCAGGAGGTTCTTATCCTCCTGTCCTTCTGGAACATCAGGAAAGAACAGGTGTCCTGGCATCTCAGCTGTGGCTGTTGAGTTGAAGTTTGCCTTCACAAAAAAAAAATACCAAAACCAAAAAATTGGTAGTGGTTTATTTTAGTTTAAGCCAAAATTAAACGTTTTCCACAGTGCTTGGAAGGAGTATCCTGAGCTTTAGCTGGCACTGCAGTTTTGCCAGTGGGTACAGGCACAAGGCTGGGAAGTGCTGCAGTTGAACAAGTTATTGTCCCTCTGAAAGGAGCTGTGGTGTTCTTAACCTCCCTGCTAGATGGTAACACTCATTAATCTGCCTTATACTGGAGGCGTGGGATTTAATTTGCATCTGGTGATGGAAATGAACAGCTTTAAAGCAACAGGATAGGCAGAGAGGCTTGTTCTGTCACCAAGGTACAATGGATGCTTTGAGCATTGTTAAGTCCCTGTGGCTTTGTAACTTTGATTACATGCCCACATATCCACATGGTTTGGTTCACAAGTCCTCTCTGAAGAGTCTGATTTGGTAGTAAGAATGTACTCCATGTAGCTATTCTGGAACATTTTCTGCAGAACTGTGTGGGCTGGAATTGCTATTCTTGTCTCAGTTTATTCTAGCAGGAATTATTTTATTTGTGCTAAACCATAATGAAGATATGCTTACATTCTGCATTTCCCCCCTCAAATTAGCCAAAGAAGAAGTCCATTTTCAGCAGCTCAAGTAATGCTGGTCAGTGAGTGGACAACCTTCAGCTCACAGGAAGGTGCTCCTAACAAATATAGCGGCATTATAGTTAGTTTGATTTCTTTTTTCTTTTTTTTTT
This sequence comes from Buphagus erythrorhynchus, assembly GCA_013400855.1. Classification (NCBI taxonomy): domain Eukaryota; kingdom Metazoa; phylum Chordata; class Aves; order Passeriformes; family Sturnidae; genus Buphagus; species Buphagus erythrorhynchus. The sequence goes on from VZTT01072360.1 coordinate 34,833, forward strand.
CTGTTTGTGCCATTTTCTTTTTCTTTCTCTCCACATCTGTCAGCCAAAGCATGCACAGAACTATTTTCCCAGTTTACATGTGGGCCCTCAGCCTTGGAGGCCACTATACTTCTAGGGTCCCTGCAAACAGCTGCAGTTCTGATTCTTGAGCTCTGGGGACAAGAAAGTTTTCATGTGTTTACAGCTGTTTGATGTAAAGCTCTTCATTATGAAGCTGTCCAGATGGTAGATTTTTCATGGACTAAAAATTTAAAAATATAAGAAAGTCTGATTAATCATAAAGGATAGTGACCCAATCATCCCTGAGAACTATTACTGCTCATGGAGTTCAGTGAAGTTGTATCTGTTACTAATTCAGATCAGTACACTCTTCTTGAAATTCTCAAGTGAGGATTTTCTGGAATATTTTAACATTTGATATTACAAAGTATTTTTTCAAAGAATCTCAAGAATCAGGCTCTTAGCTGATGCAATTGATTTCAGAACTATCCATTTTTCCAGTGATTTTCATGCTGATCTGAGCGTTTGATTATAAAAATGTTATTCTGGTTAAGAGATTAACAGGATAAGAGCACAGGTAGCAGGTTCTGCAGACGAGCTGTATCCTAAGAGTATGTCTGGTCAGTGTAGTGGAGGACAGTGGGATATAAACCAGAGTTATATACACTGAGATTGAAACACCTGAGGCACACCTCCAGTGTAGCTCCACGCTGCCTTGGCATGTGTGGAACAGCTTCAAAATTGCAGTGCAGATCCAGCTTTTGCTAAGTGAAATAATTTATTCTGGCAAAGCTCCAGGGAGCAATTTAATCAAGCCGTGGTGCATGCAATTAGTGCCTGAAATCCATATGTTGCCACTTAAGTAGCAGTCGTAGCCAGGTTTTTTCCCTGTCAAAACTGGTGGGTTTTGCAGATACCTTTGACAATAAGTCTGGATGTTCTGCATCTGCAAACCAAAACAGCCACTTTGCACAGCCTGCTGTGAACTAAGCATGTTGATGGAGTCAGCATTTACAGAGATGGGAAACCTTTATTTGCCCTACACTTCTGGGCTTATTAGTGAAGCCACCATCCTGTGGTCAAGTGTCCACTCCCCAGGCAAACCTGGCTCTCACTCAGCTGCTGGCTTGGTGGGAGTTTTGCTGCCCAACATGAGCATGGCAGTAAGTCCAGTGCCAGCCATGTCCTTCCACAGGGACATTGGCACCAGCAAATCCTGCAAATGGAGAGGCTACAGCGGTGCCAGGGGAGACCAGTGTCCCTCTCCCTCTCCACATCTGTCATTTATGCTTCTCTGAGCTGCAGGGGCAGGATAAATGCTTGTGGGATATTGCCAATCTTGTTTAAAACACTGAAAATGGCTTCATAATAACCACCTGCAAGGAGCCATTAATTAAGACACAGCCATCAAACACATGAACCTGGTTTCTGAGTGTGTTTGTGGCCATTCAAGAATCCTGCTGGTAAATGGGGACAGATAGGTAACACTGCTATGTCTCAGTAATATTCATCTGTGTTATAATTTATTGAATCTCATTGAACATTTTCTTAACCTTCATAAGATTACTTTTTTTCCTGGCAGTAGGATTTATTCTGATGTTTTTGTTAAAATTTCCCTTTTTAATGGCCCAGAAATTATTACATGGATTTTTTTTTTTTTTTTAATGTGTGTGGGAATAGAAAACACAGGAAACCTTTTGGAGAAAAGAAGATAAATCACAAAAGTGCTAGAACAGGTAGGGTGTCTTTACCATAACACACAAGTGTGTATTGCACATTTGTTGGACAGAGGAGGCCCCTTGTTAAATGACAGTGCTCTCTGCCCTTCGGAAATTTAACCAAGCGAGAATCCTACGGCACTTAACGTGGCTTAATGAATTTAATTTCACAGAGCTCCTCTGAGACAGGAAAGAGCTTCTCTGAACAGACAATAAATTAGGCTGTGGAGCAGAATAAGATTAAGGTAAAGGGTTTTTTTCTCTACTGAGAAACTGGGCAAATTTCTGTCTCTCTGAGCTGCAATCTGTCCTAATGGAGATTCTGTTGCTGCTTTTGGTCTCCAGAAAAAGTCTTTCTATTTCTGGGAATAAGTTGCAAGTCCAGATTCCCACAGCAAGACCATGGCAAAGCCATGTACCAAAGTTTTCATAATTTCTAGATCATTGCTGTAACACAGGGCCTGAGCTCTTTCTTTGAAGGAACATGGACAGCTGCTAGTGTATGTTTTATCCATTCCCTAAATGATGGTAATCTACCTTGTTGGCTTTTTGATATTATTTGGGCAGCTGGAAGTCAAACTGCATCTAAAGCATTCATACCAATATATAATACAGGGGTGTTTTTCTTATTTAAATTTTTCTTGTTTCTTAAATCTAAAAATATACCAAAATTCTGGCAGAAAGAACTATTTTAGAAAGGCAGGAAAGAAACACTGTTTCTGAATGAGCTGGGATGTGGGTGTGTGGTAGGTGGCAGGCATAAACCTAATGTAAAGACTAAATGAGGTACCTTTCTAGTCAACAGTCTCCACTGTCCTATGCAGTCTCCCCATGGTCCCAACTCCTGGGATGGTACATTTTTCCTCAGGTTAAAATCTCCCCTTTTTCAATTTATAAGTAATTTCTCTGGAAGTCTTGCATCATGTTGATAAATACATTTCCTTTGTGTTCCTGAAAACAAACTTGTACATACTGAAAAGCTGATATAAGGCTCCCACCAAACCTTCTCCTCTCCAGGCTAAACATGTGCAGTTCCCTCAATTTCTTTTTGTAGGGCTTGTGCTCCAGACTCTCCTCCCCATACAAATGATTGTTTGTATTTATTGAATCATCCTTTTACCAAGGGACCCAAAGTTAGAAGTAATATTCTAGATGTGGTCCAATGAGAATAGACTAAACAGAAATATTTATTTCCATCTATGTTCTGGCTATGTTTTTGCAGATACAGCCCAGCAGGCTGTGAGCTTACTGAGCTGCCAGACTGTATCACTGGCAATAAATATGAGCAATACTGAAAAGCTGGGCTCCACCATAATTTTCCCTCTTGGGATTCAGTAGGCTCCTACCTGGGGACAGTGTGACCCAGAGTGACTCAGTCTGGACACTTCTGACATACTCACATAATTCAGGAGTATTTGGGAGGAGGAGAGTGCAGTGATGCAAATGCAGCTGCTCACCTTGGACCCAAGAAAAGATTCACTCCAAGCTAATTTGTTTTCAAAGGGAAATTAGGACCTTAAAGGCCTCACTGCTTTCAGAACTGAAAAACCTTTATCAGCCTGGAACATCATCTCATCTTAGCCCATTTTAAAACTAAGAGTTTTCTCAGGGATATTATAATAAGCACTACTGAAGGCAGTGACTGCACAGGGGCTGTGTCACAACCTGCAGCAGAAAACACCAATTTGGCTTCAGCAGGACTTCAAGCACTGACCCCAGAAGGTCACTGGGAATGCCAACATCCCACTTAAATCATTAAAGGTCAGCTGTAAGGAACTCATCCAGATGTAGTGAGGTTATTTAGGAGTCCCAGTCTGACTTGTTCTCCTATGGAATTTTCTGGTGCATTGCAGGACTGAAGCCATGGTTTCCATCAGCTTTCTCACTCTTTGGCATTAAGAGGGCTGTTTCCCAGTTTGTAAGTAATGTTCCTTAACAAAACTCCTTCCAAAAGGTAACTCAGGAAAAGATAATTCACTATCAAACAAATAAAGATGTCTGGCATTTTTTGTTAGTGGGAAGAGGAGTGAAGGAAACTTTTCTTTTAGCCTTGCTCTTCTCCTGAAAATTTAGGCAATGAAGCTCGGAAAAATTTGCAGCAGACTCAGTAGCTGTCACACAGAGAGAAGCAGTGTTTGAACTGTGAAATAACTTCATCTGCAACATGAACATCAGAAATACGGAATACTGTCAGAATAACAGCTAGGATTTCTGCACAGGAACTGGGAATTTCTTTTGAGATTTGTGTCTGTCCTGTACAATGAAAAGTAAACCATGGAGGGTATGCAGAGAAATGTTGTGCTTTGAAGGAATTCTTTGGAAATATTTTTTCTTTTTCCCTGCAGGGGATGGCACAGTGAGTTGTCTCTGCCTCCATACAGCATTACTGTTGAAGTGAAGTAAGCTGAGCCCCAAACTTGCACCCTGAAAAGAGATCTGTGCAGAAGACCTTGTTTTGCATGAGGAGTGCAACTCTTCTCTGAGACTTCATAAACCTGCCTGTGACTCATGTCCCATTAACGTATGATCAGAAAAGGTACTAAAACTGGGGCTGCTGGTTCTAAAGGAACATGAAATTACTTCTGGCGTTAAAAGAGCGATTGGTGATAAATATGATAATTTGAGACTCATTAACTGATGAGTAAATCCTAATCAGAAGGGGGAGAATGAGTGTAGAGTAAGTCCTAGTCAGAAGGGGTAGAATAACTACAGGTGATGTCTAGGTGACCCTAGCTGTTCTTATTTTTGGCCACTTTCTCTTGTAGTGGCATCCTTTCCCCCTTGGAACAGTTTATTGCTCTCTACAACTCCCTGAAAGGAGATTGTAGCCACGTGGGGGTTGGTCTGTTCCCCCATATAGCAAGAGATAGGACAAAAGGAAAGGGTCTCAAGTTGAGCAAGGTGAGGTTTAGGTTAGATACTAAGAAAAATGTCTTTGCTGAATTGGTGGTCAGGCATTGGAACAGGCTGTCCAGGGATGTGATGGATTCACCAGCTCTGGAAGTATTCACAAAATATCTAGATGTGGCATTTGGGAACATGGTTTAATGGTGGACTTGGCAGTGCTGGGTTAAAGGTCCCACTCAATGATCTTAGAGGTCTTTTCCCTTAATGGTTCTATGATTCTGCCATTGTATGGTAGAGCTCCTTTCTTCTTACCTGTGATCTCAGTGGTTACTTATCTATCCCTGTAAAGTCTAACAATTTCCCCTTAGCAAAAGGAGAAAATGCACACACTGAAGAAATAAAAATTATAGCCCCAAACCAAATCAAAAAGACTGCAAAGTAGTTGGTTACTGTGGGATTTTCAGAGAAGCCACAGGGAGGTACCCATATTCCTTTGAAATCTCTAGGAAAGAAATGACCAGTGCTCTTTGGACACTGAAAATCTCAGCCTAGTGGCTGTTCTGTTTCTGACTATGGAATAGAAACAAAGAGAGGAACAAACAGCAAGGGTCTGGCTGAGAGGTAGTGGAGAGAGGGGAAGAACAGAGATAAAAGAGGAGAGAGTTTAAAGGAGACACATGGAAGCTGGCAAGTGCATGTGTAGCTTAAATGCTGGTGGTAGGTGGTCCATCTCACAGAATAGATTTTTTAATAAGGATCTGATTTACTTTTACAAGCACAAAATCACCAGAGGCTGTCAGTGCACAGCACAAATGGTGTGTGTGGCCTGGCAACCCTCTGCAACACCCTGCACCTCTCCTGCCCACATCCCTGTGGGGTCCATGCACAATGGGACAGAGCCCCATGTGTTATGTTTTGGTTATCTTTTGGTTAATTGAAGGATTTTACACTATTTTCAGTGGTGATGGAAGTCAGAAGCTATTGATAAGACCCTGGTTGAAAAATAGTTTATCCTCGGAGGAAGGAAATGGAGGTGATTAGCTTTCAGGCTCCATGAGCCCTAGGCAGACTTTTGTGGCTAAGGAGAAATGACAGCCAGGAAAAGATTGCCAGTAAATGAGTACATATTTTGAATTTCATGCCAGATGGTCACTCACTTAGGAGTGGCTTCAGCTTTTGTGATAGCAGTAATGCACAGTTAAACCTGCTCCAGTGGTTTTGTTACAGTTTACTTGAGACACAGCAAGGAACTGAAGAGATGACAGCAGGGCACTGGATTCTGTCCTGCCATTTTTTCTGGATGAGGCTGTAACTTGGAAATAATTTTCTTGGTCGTGATCTGGAGGTCTTGTGGGTTGATAGCCAGGTTAAAATCTTTACATCCATGTGAATATAGTATACATAGAAATTGAAAATACAGCCCACCTAAAGGGATGTCTTAGTTTTTGTAAGAGCTGACTGCAAGGAATGGACCCTAGACTTCATTTTCAGAAGAATCTAGTTTTCAGAAACAGGGAAGAACAAATCCAGCACTTGAATAAAGGTATTCCTTCTTCCAATGCATATTCTGACAAGAGCTGACCTAAGTATCTTAAACATGGAATTGTGATTGGCTATGCAGGTGCTTCTCTGCAAATGAATACTGCCTCTTTTTCTTATCATTTTTACTGTTTGAATCTCTCCAAGGAAAATATGTTTGAAATTTCTGTTGTAAGCTGAGAAAGAGTTGATACCTGGCTCAGATGAAAAGCCGTGAGCCCAAAAGAAAACCCCTCCAGATTTTGAATTCTTCACTTCCTGATGCTAGATTCAACTCAAGTCAGAATTTTATTTCATGAAAACAGATTTTTAATTTTTTTTTTTAACATGAGCTTTTCCATTGACTAAGAATTCTGGCTTGAGTTTGAAGGATCAAATGCTGTGCAGATTGGGCTCACTGCTAATTTAAACACAACATCTAAAAACTAATTATCCAGATCATCATTAACGATAATAGCCTAGTCTGACCAGAAAATAATTAAGCATTCTGCATTCTCTTGCTGTTTTTTAGCCACTGCAAAAAGTGCCTATTGCACATACTGACTCAGTGGGGAAGGTGTTCATTGCTGATTTACCAGCAAAATCTTTTATTCCTTAGTGGAAGGGTAATGAAAGAAGTACAAATCTGACAGCAGGAGCATCATGAAGTGATTTGGCAGACAGCTGTCCAGACAAAAAGCAGGAGAGAGAGGGTGAAGGGAGGGGAAGAAAAAATATTGAAATATAAAGACAAATTCACAGGGAGGGGGGGGAAAGCCAGAAATAATTTTTGTCTGAAGAACTCAGCATGTTTTATTTTAAGGCTAAGAAACTGCTCTGTGGACTTTATGGTGTTTATAGCTCTCAGCAAAAGAAAAATGTTTGCCAGGGCTACATCTGGAAGCACCCAGCACCCTGGATGCTGCTTGAAAACACAGGGAAAGGGGGTGCTGAGCCTTGGACACACACACCTGGTGAAATATTTTGACTTTCAGCAGTGGTGTGATTCCAGTTGTTACTGGATCTACTTTGTACAGGTGACTGGCTCTACAATTGGTATGGCACCAAAAGGCTTGCCTTTAATGCTTGAAAGTCCTTACAATTTCAGGCTTGAGTCTGCAATGTCTATTATTCTTGACAGGGATTTTCTTTTGAAACAGAACTGGTGACTGGCTATCTTAACAGGATGGGCAACAGGAGTGAATGACTTTATTACATCTTTTTTAGGTGGTGTGAAAAATATTTTTTGATTTACAAAATCTNNTGACTGGCTATCTTAGCAGGATGGGCGACAGGAGTGAATGACTTTATTACATCTTTTTTAGGTGGTGTGAAATCTAGAGGAAAGCTAGAAAAGATGGACTGAAGGAAGGCCAGCACAATCCATGTCAAGAGAAAATAAACCACTGAATAAATTTTTCTAGCTGGAAGATGCTTGATGACAAGTTGAATGATTTGTGAAACTATTTATTTTTCTGAAGAACTGTGTTAATAAAGATCTTATCTTTGAAGAACTATTGACAAGTCTAGGAAAGATCATAGAGTAATATTAACTATAATTATTGTTCCATCATCCTCCTTACGTTTTGAAAACTACATGACATACAGATTTTCATACAGCTACATTACCATTTTTTACATGTATAGGTTGAGAAAATCTCTAATCAGGACTTCCAGTTTTCATTGGACAGCTGTTCCAAACCTAAGATTTTGGAATATGAAACATCTATATACACTCTATTATGTATATTGGATGTATGCTGCATCCAATCTACTGCCTCAGATATGGATTTAGTCTTAGATCAGTGGTCACCAGAGACTGGCTTCAGAGGGATGGGCTGACAGATGTTGGGCAAGAGGCCACAAACTATAAATGTGATCTGACTCCCTCTGGGTTTCTGGGAGGGAATGAAACACCTGTACCATTTCCTCTGCTGTAACTACTTTTATAGATATGTCTTTTAGGCTACCTCATATCTTCATGTCTTTTGGACACACTTGAACTTAGGGTGGACTGAGAAACACACTGACCAGAAACCAGAGCTACAGCAAAAAAACTGCCACTCCTCCACCAGTGGGAGAGGGCAGTCATATGATGCTTCAAAAGATTTTGCCAGCCTTCAGACAGTTGTAGCTCTGGGAACTGCAGAACCAAAGGAGTTATCTTACAGAATACCTTCTTTTTGGTTCTAGTCACTTCTGGAACTCATTTAGCTTTTAGCATCCACAACAACATACCATTTGCTGGTTTCATTTGATGTGCTCTTTGTGTGATTGGAAGAGACAATGAATAATGATTTCCTTAACAGTTTGTGCTGCCCAAGGTTCTGTAGCTATCATTTTTCCCCTTCAGATATCTCTTTTTCTGCCTGAAACTTACTTGTTCTTTGTGCTCCAAGTGATCAGACCCATATAACTGGTGAAGGATCCATTCCTGCTCTGCTAGCTGATCTACAGTGGGGAAAAACCACTTCTGCTACAATAGATGGCTGAGGTTCTGCTCTGCAGAAACTGTTCTCCTGCAGTATGGGTAAGGATTTGCCCTTATATTCCCTACTATGAATACACAGATGAGTTACACACTGGAATACAAAAGGAAATAAAATATAATTTCTTTAAATTCTTCTGTGCTTGTGCATGTCCTATGGGATCTGACCATGCTCCCAACTGATGGGATTTAATGCCTTCACAAGAGCAGAACCAGCTCCCCAGAGCAATTCTGATTGAAATGAGCATTGGATGAACTCTTGCCCTATTTATGAAACAGGCAAATGAGGTTCTGTGGGCTTTCTGTCACTGCTGGGATAGTCTGCAGTACACAAGAACTCTTACTGCTGTTGACACTGGTGCAGTGATTAAGGCCTGTGCTCAGTCTGGAAAAAGTCCCACAATGAGTCTGAAAAAACATCCTGCACTGTCAAGACTTGATGCCTTTGGAAACCTGCAGCTGACCATGAAGAAATACCAGATGCAGGGTCTTAGTCTGCATCAGTCTGGGCTTAAGACATCACTCACTTTTGATTATGAGACGTGAACTGGCTTGTTTCATTTGACCCAAAATAATGTGACTACAGAATCACAGAATTGTTTAGGTTGGAAAATATCTCCAAGATCACAGAGTCCAACCTTTGACTGACCACCACCATGTCAGCCAGACCATGGCACTGAGT
>VZTT01072362.1:4716-18145 GCA_013400855.1 Buphagus erythrorhynchus
TATGAACATGTCTCTTCTTTCTATTTCTTTCTCTTCGATTTCCTTTTCTGTACCTCACATTTACTGTTAAATAAAACCCATATTCCTGACTTCAGCATATGGTCTTCTTTGCACCTTAATTTGAGCAGAGGCATCTCTCACTAATTGGATCTTAACTGGTGGCTGAGAATTGAATGTTTACATATTGCAATACTTGTCAATCAGCAATCCCATCACATTAAAGTGCACCATGGATTTAATTTATTCACACTTTGAGCCCTGACTGATCTATGTGTTGCATAAAATTAATCTTTGTAAAAGATTAATTTTGTAAAAACCCCAAATTTGTAAAATGTAATTTGTAAAATGTAATTTGTAAAAACCCCAAATCTTGTTACAGTGAGCTATATCAAGACTTACCACAATGCTCCCAAAATAGAATTTTTCTACAATTGAAACACCTATTACACATTCTGAGAGTTGTGTCATAATTATGAAGGTCGAGACATGTTCATATACATGATTGCATGTATAACCTTTGACAAAATGATTGGCCTGCAAGGTTGCCTGAGAGAGGCAAACATTATTGTTGGATTTTTTTCATCTATGCTGAGCTTCAATCTTTGGCATTGCTAAATGACATTAATTTTTTAGATATGAATGAATTAGTAACTGAATTATTGGCATTTCTCTTATGTTATATAACAAAAATAGTTGGAGTTTTTGTTGACAAAGTGTTATAGGATGTAATAATGTCAAAAAACCAACTGAATACAGAAAATACTTTCTGTTCACCATACTGGCCATATCCAGCTACTGTAGCCACAGATTGTTGCTAAAAGTGATGAGTTGGTTCTGGGACACACTGCAGTGACCTAACATGTCACATGTTATTCTGCAAATTCCTACTAAACTATAGACAATATATTAATATGAAAAGATTGCTACACTGAAGATTCTCCTGTCTATAACATGAAAAAATACCCTGTAAGTGTTTCATTCCCATTTAAGGCATGCTTCAAAGGGTAAAGGAAGAAGTCTAAGTTTTAGTCTGGCTATTTTAGTACATTTGCTAATTCAAGCCATAGATTTCCCTCAGAAATAACAATTTCTAATTAAGCTTTGAAAATTATTTCTGCAGAAGCGGCATTTATCTCATGTAATGTTATGGGTATTTATTTTATAGTTCTGAGGTTCCTCTGAGCTATCAATTTATATAAACGAGTTGCACTTTTTTCCAAGTGATCATTGCTAACTGCAATTCCAGTATGAAATAATGCTTTTGCAATAGTATAATTTCAAAGTTTAGTGCATTTTAAAATAGTTTTTACATGAAAATATGCAGCTGAAAGCAAAATGAGAAAAAGCAATGTATAATTTATTTTCTCATCTTTATTTTTAAACTTTTTCTTTTAAATACCTACAAAATAAGGTAGCCATCAAAGAATCTTGAATAACTTTTTTTTCAAAAGCAGGGATTCTTACAAAAAAAAATTGGAAAAAAATCTGTCACTTGCTTACTTGTTACTAGATCCTCAGAGACCTTTCCAATCCCAGGTTAATAAATTTGAAGCTTCTCTTCTTGTAGCCAATAACTGAAAAGTAACAGAGCTGCTTATCTTTCTTTTTTAGTATTATCAAAGTGAGTTATTTGCTATTTAAGGTTTGTCACTTAATAATAGCATAAGAAGTAGGAAATCTTTTTCTAAGAATATTTGTAGCAAAATTTTGAAACTTCCCATTTGCAAAGAATTCTGAGTATTTTGGCATGATTTATTGATTAAAAATGGCTTTTAAGAAGCTGAGCTAATAATGTTTGAATTACTTCAAATCACTGGCAATGTTTTTACAGCCCCTTCTTTACATGAGGAGGTTGCTGATTCCAAGAACAGGTTCATTCCATGTGTTTACAAGAACACCATGGCAAAAATGCCCCGCACCCTTTTTTCTCTCCATATCACACTCCAGATGAGCTAATGCTACAATAATCTTTAGAGATCTTACCAATTTGCTCACGAGTTTTCTCTGTTAAACTGTGAAAAAGATGGTCATTTCTTTCTATTTCTCCAAGAAAAATCAAGCTGAGGTGATGGTTAAGACTTTAAAATAAATATGGCAAACATCCATATAGAGTGATAACTGCCTTCCTGAAATGAGCCTATATTTTGTTGAAATGTGACAAACGAAAATTCTATTTGACACATATGATAATAACGTTCGATATAAAGATAAATTTTCTTGCCTGCAGTATGCAATGTATATCAAAATACAGTACATTTCAACAAATTGCAACATATCTGCATGCATTCTTCTTTCAGTATGTGATGAAATGCCACATCTTTTCACCTTGGTTCAATTTTCTTTAGGTTGCTACTACCAATAAATTTATTAAATAAGCATCTACGCTCTAAATAAAATAGTGCTACTATATTCAGTGTTATTTTGTGATAGAAAACAATTTGTTTTACTTCCATTTCTCCACTCCCAGATCAGTATGCAATACAATTTTTAGGCTGTCAGTAAAAAATCGTTGAAGTACATGATAGAGAGTTTTCAGTGTAATCTTAGATCTAGGATATCAAATTTGTTAGTCTTTATGCAGGTTTTGGATAACTGAATTAAATGTATTAGTTAAATATGAACAACATTTAAACATGACCTCTTTCTGAAACCATAAACAAAGCTCAGCTTGTTTCAACATTAAACTAAACAATAACAGCATGTTGTATTTACCATGTAAGGGCATCTTTAATGTTTATACAGCATCTATAATAATGAGACTAATTCTGACTAGAGCCTCTAAATGCTGCTCAGTAGAAAAAAAAAAAAAAAAGGATAACGAGTATATTAATTTTCTTTTTAGTAATCCATGAACCCAATAATGCAACCAGCTGGCATTCTTACTTCACATATCAGCAAAAAGTGAATAAGCAGAGTGTTATAATGAGATCTCATGATATTAAAACATCATTTAAGTTATGGCAGTTACTGTTATGGTTATGCTGTAAAATAAAACATTTCAAAAGCAAATTATGAACTAAACAATGCTCTGTAAGATTACAGAGTAAAGCAATTTATGTGATGCATTGATCAGATAGTATTTGTTTTACTTGGAGGCTAGGAATCATTCTGCCATAAAGGGCACCTTAGGCAACTTTGAAGACTCCACAGCCCGCTTTCCTTTTTTTTCTATATATATGCTCAGGTTGCCTTGAGAAGACCAGGACAAGTTGTCCTCACTTTTACTGTTGGGATATGAATAGCAAATATGACTTTACCACACTGCTCCAATACTAGGGAACACTGGGCTTGGTATATCATCATCAAGCATGATTAAAAGGGCTCTCCAGTTTTTTTTGCTTCTTCATCCCAGAATGCAAACATTACTTTGTGCACTACAGTAAAAGATCATTTTCCCCAGTCATTTATATATTTTATATTCCTGTTTTTCATTGTCTTCTGTAACATAGAAAATCTAAGTGCTACTTTTGCTGAGTTGCTGAACATTTGATCAAACATGATCAAATCATAGGGAGTTTTAATATCAAACACTTCCCTCTGTGTTTTTATCTGATTGCTCATTGGGCTTTTTTGAGAAACTCCATTTGTAAGCCTATTCCTCACATTTTCAGTAAGGGAATTTTTTGTGTCCAGAATTCTTTTTCCTCTGTGTTTAAGGCCTGGGAGGTAACTGCCTTCAGACAGAAAACAAATGGTTTCATGTCAGCCTGCATGTTTTTTCTTCATCTTCCCAACTCGTCATCAAACTCCAAGTAATGCCTAAATGGAGCATACTGTTAATGCAAGTTAAATATCTCAAGTGGAGTAAACAAGATAGCATTGGATACTAAATCAATACCATTTTGTCCATTGTCAATATTCTCTACTCTTCCCCAAAGAAGAGTATGACTCATATGACTGCCTCTGCAGCTTAGGCTGGGGATACTTGTAAGATTCAAAATTTTGCAACTACACATAAACACAGACAAACATAAAGTTAAAACTGCTGTAAGGGGAAAAAGAAATATCTTGACAAACAATATTTTGTTCCAATGTCCTCTGCAACATTTAACAGTATAGTGCCCTCAGCAGCTATGTTAATGCATCCTCATCCTTCAGCTAACAATGAATTACATTGAAGGTCATGAATTAACCATCTGTCAGGGTGACTGGGAGGCAGTTTGGGTGGGGAGGGCAGGGAAGAACAAATGGGCAGGCTGCTATTTTCTCGAGTTGCCACAGTATAATTTACAGAAATCTCAAGCACAGAGAAAGTGAATGGATTTGTGACTAAGTTTAGGACTTCAGGGACATGGCAATAGGGGTTTTAAAACTGTAAGAAAGATTAGATTACATTTTCCATCTTTCATTGCTCTCCTTTTGCTTTAATCCCGCATTTCAGTTTATTTCCAGATATAACAACTTCTTGCTGATGATAGAAGAATGATGACTGAGTACATTAAAGAATGATGGCTGAGATAAGATTAAACATCCAACTACCAGATAAGAAAGTTAGCATCTTACTAGACCAGTGTGCTGGTTACACCTGGGGGAGGGCAGATTCACAGAAGTTTTTCTGCATGAGAACTTCCTCTGTGAGTTCATGGGACCAATTGAAGGCTGGTTTGGTTATTGACAGCCTGAGAAACCAATTGGAGAAAGTTAATTTGCTCCATGAAAACACATTTTGAAGGAGATAACCCAGAAATAAGCTCTTTTTCATTTCCTGCTTTGTTAAAGGTAACTAACCTGGCCCGGGCCCTTTGCCCAGGCCAGGCAGAGGTGGGTTTGGGAGGCTGCCGGGCCCTGTTTGCAACCAGGGGGCCAGATGGGCAGGAATAGAAGAGGGCCCTTTCTAAAATCTTGGCCCTCCCTTCTCCCCTTCCGGAGCTCGGCAGGGCCCTGTCACCACCTCAGAACAGCCGAGGGGTGGCCGAGCCCACCCAGCTGCCCACGCGGCCTGGGGGAGAGGCAGCTGGGCCCCCTGTCTGGAAAGCTGGCATGTCCTGGCAGGGAGAGGGGTGGCCATGGGCAGTGGGTGCTGCAGCTGAGCCCCAGGGAGGCTGAGTGAGATCTCAGCCATCCCCCATCCTCATCCTCCCAGTGCGGCCTGAGTCTCCTGAGATCCTGGCACAGCTCCAGCATTGGCCCCAGGCCTGCATTTCCCGTGTGAGATCTTAACTCTTTCAATGCTCAGATGAGACTTGCAGGCTTTCAATCCTCCCCTGAGTAAGAGGAGAAAAGAATAGAAGACACCAAGGTCAGTGAAGCCAGAGCTAAGTTTCTTTAGATGGAAGGAGAATGAGAAGATGCTGTGAAGATGGCTGAAAATCCTTTTGTAAGCTGTAGGGATGAACTGTATTGTACTGAAAATTCCTATAAACCATGGAGAAAGACATAGGGGAGTTGGAGTGTTCCATTTGATAGTCCATTGACCAAAAGCACCTGTGTTGAGAACCCTTCACCCCAAGGAGGAAAAGGGGATCTTTGTTTCTGGAGATGAAGCTTGAACAGAGAGAAAGAGAGATGAAGAGAATTTGTGTTTTGGAACAGCTCATTCTTAGAAGTAATACCCCATGAGTTTTAACATCGCCCATAAGCACAGCTTTGGGAAAGCTGTGAAGATGGGAGGAGCTTCATGATTTGCAGATTTTCCCGGGTGGATGCGAATCATGGAAGGGAAGCCATGAGAGAACTGGTTTTTTTGCCTCCTTGTGGAGAAGTCCCTATGGCCTGACAAGAGGAAACTTCTCTCTCTCTGAAGTGAACTGAAAGGACTATTTAAGTTGGGAACTGACTGAAGTGGTTTTTTTGTATGTTGTTTTGTTGTTAAGAAGGTTGGGAGAGGGGAGGAAGGAGTGGTCTGAAGGTCTTATTCTGAATTTGTTTTTTTCTTTCTTTGCGTTGTTAATAAAGTTTTTTCTTTGATACCCTTTCAAGTTTTAGGCCTGCCTTGCTTTTACTCCTAATTCTATCTCACAACAGAAAATTAGCATATTGAAACTAGCAAACCTAAACTACAACTACCTCATACAAGATAAACCATGAATATTTTTTCTCTCTTAGGAGCCCCAAATCCTCTTCCCTATTGAATTTTTGTTCTCTACAGGATGAAAATATTTGGTGTTTCTATACAAAATAATTCAGAGTGTATGGCTATCACATAATTCTTCCTGAAACATGACTACAGGAAATTAAATAGGAATTTTCTTTACCTTAAGTCATAAAAACTCTGTAGTAACAGATAAGAACCAATTAAAATACAAAAAAAAAACAACCTTGAATCTACAGGAACCATGAAAGCTGCAGATTACCTTATGTCTCTTTTTAAGCATAATCTGTACTTCTGAATATAATCCTGGTCTGTATCTTTTCTTCTCACTCAGCAGCAGAGGTGGATACTAGGTGTGTGTAGAAATGTTGCCGTACATATCCTGGGCCACAGCATTACACCTAATAAAATAGAGAACAACAATATTTGTTTCCACTAGACACATCTGATTATTCATCATTGAGAAAGGGTCCTTGGGATTCTGACTGTACCCACTTTCCAGATGGGAAAGAATGCTGACAAATACAGCAATTCTGCAGTTTTGGGTTGATTAAGTAAGTAAATAGTTTTACAATCCAGAGCTGGTCAAGATTTTGGAGTCTTACTTCATTATTTTGTCAAGAATGAACATGGTACAACTTCTTGTTGGAAACATTGGGAAAACAGCGTAAGAAAATGTTCCTTCTTCCTTTCAACATGACTGGAAGCTTTGGCTATATAAAAAGAGAAAACTCATCCTTTTTTTTGCATTAATATTTTAAGTGTGTCTCACAATGTGTTTTTATTCTTCAGTATCACATTTTCTGTACAATTTCAGAAAATTCAGAGCATGCACAAAACCTCCACTGCTTATTACACTGACCAGCACTCTCTCCTAGCCTTATGCTTCCTCTGTGCACATGCATCTACCTTGTCTATCCTATGGAGTGTTTCTGTTCTGTGTTTAAGGAACAACTGCCCCACCCAGTACGTCCCAGTGTCCTATGCCAGAACAAATAAAAATCGATATGTAAACTATGATTGGGTCCATTACTTTGTCACAAGCAGGAGTTAAAGCCTGGATGACCTGGTATTGGTAAAACATTTATCACTTATTGATGACAGAATAGAATCTCATTACTTTTCTATTTCAATAGCAGAACAGGGATGAAAAGCAAATAAAATGTATATAAGAGACAATCTGAAGAGACACTGCTAAGAGCATCATTATGAAATAAAAACATTAATTCAAAAATACATTATATACTGGGAAATTTAACTCATACCCATTAACCCAAATTCTGCTAAATTCTTCTTAATTATGCATCTAGTCTCATTTTAAAAAGCCTCAGACTATATGTAAAAATGAAAGATAATACATGTGAGCAAAGTTTTTCAGAATTGGAAGAACTAGCTAATATAGCCCTTTTAATCTGCAGCAGCAACAGTTTGAGAAGGATTCTTCTTAATTGGCTTCCCTGGCCCTTATCTGAAATCCAATATATATTTTCCATGGCCAGAGTAGAATCATGCAATGAAGAAGTCACAGGAAAGTCCTGTTAGGCTCTTCTGGTTTTTGAAGGACAGTTTTTTAACATAGAAATTCCATTCAGATTCCTGAATGGCATCTATTCCCTGGTCTCACCCAAGGCAGAAGCCGACTACCAATGCTCTGTGAGCCTTGCTTCATGACCATTAATTTGACACAGCACTTCTCTGAGTTCTATTCCAATTCAAAACTTTTACTAGGCAAGTTTGTGATCAGTGTAGTGAGGATCACAGTTAACTTTAGATTATTTATATCATATTCAGTGAGAAATGTTAATAGCATTAGTTTGGTTCACTCATGATTTTTCTTTTTTTTCCAGAAATGTTTCATTTTGAAGAGGTTTAATAAAAATTAGACTGACACATTTATATAAGCAGTATTGAATGTCACAGCATCCCTGATTAAACATTTAGGGTGGCTTGTCAAATTCTTGGCAAAGTCTAGAATCACTCCAATTTTCCAGAAGGGATTGGCATATACATAATGTCACCATTTATCACAGATCTGCTGAGCTGCATTTTTAATGAAAAAGAAATCTTTTACCCTAGTTATTCTACACTCTGTATATTTACATTGTATTTAAATATAGACTAAACTTTAAGGTGAACCATAAACTGTGAAAAATGTAAGTCTCAGAGTCCTACTTAGCATTAAATTTAATGTGCTAATCCTGTAAAATCAAGAACTCAAAAACATAAAGACAGCTTATCATTTATAGATCCAAGAACTAAGGATCCAAGAATCTTTCATATATTTTTCCTTACAACTATACCAGGCAAAATAGTGACAACCAGAGTAGAGATAGCATAGTTTCTTTCATTCAACTCTTGACATCACCAATAACATTCCAAAATTTTTCTCTCACAGATTCATGTTTTTATATGAAAAATAAAAATCAGAAATTGGCTTTAACAAATAGACAAGTAAAAGTAAAAACATTCACAACATTTTAAAGGAAAATCCTCATAATTTTTAATCATACAGTCAGTGAACTTACATTGACCATAAAAATAAGTAGCTTACAGAGCAATATTCATCACTGAATCAAATTCCTCAGTTGTTAGACAGTATTTCTGGTTCAAACAAATATTCAGGCAATTCAGGCAGGTATCTTTTTGACTCCCACCATTATTAATTGTCTTTATCCAGAGAAATAGGCCTTTTTATAGAGGCCAATGATTTTTTCTTACTCATTTAGATACATGACCAAACAATAAAAATTATTCAATCTTCCTTTAAGGCAGAGAGAATAAGGGTATCTACAGACAGTGTGGGCTCTAAAATACTATAATTAAAGATACAGTGTAAAGTGAAACAATCTATATTAACAACTTTCAATAACATATGGCCAGTCTTTCTCAACAATGCCATGAATTCCTAATTACCTCCTCTCTGAATAATATTTAAATTGTCACTATGAAAAATTGTATGCAACATAATCTTTCAACAGCATTGAATTACTTGTCTTTCTCACTTGGACCTGAAGGTGGTATTTCATACTGGTCATACTCTGACTTCAAAACACAGTGACTGCTTTACTCAAGATTACACCATCAATTATTATAATTTATTGATTTATGGACTTTATAAAAACAGTGCTTTGGAAGGCATTAGTAGAGTATACAAGCATACACTCTTGCATGCATTTCAATGATTCTGGTGTATTCTTGTCTTCAAAATTGCGTTGCTTTAAACTATTTGTTCACCATTCAACTGCATATAAATGTAAAGCAGGGTAAAAGGAGTATCAAAATGCATCTATCATTTTTAAACTGAATGAAGCATCAGAAATGCACTTGAGATTATCACAAGTTTGGTGGAATATATGTAGATGGCAGAATGCATCCATTGTACAAAGTAGCTGATCTGTAAGAGGAAAGCCCACTTTTAGACTACAGGATCTACGTTTCCAGCTTATACATGAAAATTCCCAGAGGAGATATCATCTGCTTTCAGTCCATCTTTGCTCCTTTCTTCCAACAGTGCATTTTGTTTCTATCACCTTTAAATGCATGGTGCAAAAGACCCTAATAAGATGCATTTTTCCTCTGCTAACCATTTCAAAGAAAGGACATTTAATTTTCATGAAAGATTGAAAATAAAAATGATAATAGTAAAAATATCCCAGTTATTTCATATGTCTTGTTCTGTTTTAAATACTTTGGAGGCTATGGAAATATCTGTAGACACTTTGGACGAAAATCTTAGAAATAGAATCTCAATTCAGAGAAAAAAATTAATTCTAAAGGAGTTTCTAGTGTTTGCTGAAGCAATTTCTTTAATGGATCTTGACATTTGACTGGGTTTTTTTTGAATACTGACAAGGCTGTGGCAAGCAGAATCTGTTCAATACAAAAGGGAAAAAGTCACATTTATTTCCATCTGGAATCACATTAATGCTGGATTTTAGAGGACTCACTTGTCCTTGTGGTTGATATTTCTGTGTCTAGAACCTGAAGGTTTTGAATTTCAGGACAAGACTCAGGCAGATTTATGCTTAAAGTTGTCCATTAAACAGTAAAAGGAAATAAGGACAAACACAGTGGAAAAGAACACACAAGATTTTTCTGGATGAGATGGTCAAAGAGCTGAAGTGGTAATACTGATTTTATCCTTTCTACCAGTCTTCCAGTGGTATTCCTAATGGAAAGTGAGCTGGATAGCCCTACTTGCTTTGTTTTTCTCCTAAGAACAATTTGACATCCAAGCAGGAAAAAAGACTACAAATAAGAAAATACAGAACTACCCCAGTACAAATCCACCATATTGATAGCCTAGGGATCTGCACTGCATATACCAATCACAGAATATTAATTTGTGTATTCCCTTGAGCTGTTGGAACGTCTCTTAGGCAATGCATCCCAGGTGTTTCATGTTTGGTGTTTGTCTTTAAAGTTCAGGTTGGTGTCCTATCTTGCTGCAGAGTCTTCCCACTTACTAGACTATTTCTGTGCTTTCTAAAGNCAATTGGAAATTTTGGTGTTTGCTCAACAATTGACATTTATAACTCAATTTTGAAGGTTGAATCTAAAAGCAATATTTACAATTCCCCAAAAAAGTAAAATCTCAGATTTTTATACTCTCTAAAATAATATTTATAATTTATTTAACAGATGAACTTCTTTTCAAGCAAATTGAAAACAGAACTTTTACTTCAGAAACTGCATTTTACCACCATTCTCCAAGTAACCTCCACTGTCAAAACTAAAAAGAATCCTATCGGCAATTTTATCCCAACTGTATTCCCCCATTATTTTATTTTATAGTATGTGTAGAGGCTATTTAGTGCAATACACCAGAAAGAGAAATGATGGCTAATGTTGTTCCACCATGTAAATATTTCTAACAGTTTATGCATCAAAAGTAGAAAAAGTTTAACTATAATGTTGTACAGTTGCTACAAGAATATTTTATCCATCAGAAATGATGTACACAATGATGGTCTAGTGAAGTTCAATACTATAAATAAGAAAATAATTCATGGCAGAAAGTTCATAGATTTTCATTTTCTCCTTTAAGAAGATTGCAGCAGAAAAAAACCAAAATCTGTGAAATAATTCACTTTTCAGCACTATTAATTCAGTTTACTCTGGCATGAATACTGATGCTTTGTAGAGCACACCATATCTAAGACCAATTATTTCAAGGGTGAATATGGGAGGGATTTCATTTATTAGATTTCTCCTGTTTCCTTTCATATCTCTTTTGGTAGGGAGGATCATTTAGGCTTTGTTTCAGATCAGGGCTTTTTACTCTTAGTCTTCATTAGTGATGAAAATCTGGAGACCTACTACATATTCATTTAATATAGAATAGAATTATTCATGCCTGAGACAGTAAAGTGAAAAGAAAAAAAGAGAAAGCAAACCTCCCTACTAAAAAGGGACATTAGTCATTTCTCTCTGTCATTTTTTTGGCAGCTGATGTTCTATGTTTTGTAAACCGTTCCATCTAAAACAACTGAAGCTCTAAAACTAATGTAGCAGGTCAGGGAAAACAGCCAAAGCCAGGTCAGAGAATATGAACCCATGTCACCAGTCCAGACAGTCTTGTGTCACATCACTTACTCTTCATTTTTCCATGCTAATTTATCAATACCATTGCTTCTAAGGACTATTATCCTCTACAGGCTTTCATAGGCCATTGCTGCAGACATATAAGAACTGGAAGTTTTGGATACAAAAGGAGTAAGAAATTTTATCAAATTAATTTTTTAGAAAGAGTTTGCAATAAGAGGATATAACAGAACTACTCTTCATGTCACAGGAAGCAAGAAGAGTAGCAATGAAAAACAAACGAGTAATGCAAAGCAAGGGAGATAAAGGACAAGAGGCAGTTATTAGTTTAAATATGTGAGGCAAGACCCATTGTTAAAAATGTGGCAAAAGGTTCGAATTTGATTCTGCAAGAGATGAAGGCAAAACCCCCAGAGTTGAGCAGAGAGAGATAAGCGTAGAAGATGACGTACCAAGTATTCACATTTTAGTTACAAAGAAAGAAGGGACAAATTGCCCACAAGGACATGAACAGAGAGGATGAAAAGGTGGATTTTGATAATGAAATGGTAAGAAGGCTTACTGAGCTTAAAAAAAAATAAAAAAGGAAGAAAGAGCCAAGAATGGAACAGAGTGGATTAGCTGGAGCAAAGAAAACAGTGAAGCTCGTGTATAAAAAATATTAGTCATTGATCAGTACATTCCTACTGTACACCTTTTGTCATCTTTTAACCACAACACCAGAACAGCAGCTGTGCTACTTTCAAATGCAAAAATGTTACCACTGATTTCTTGAATTTGCACTGGCACATATTGAAAAAGGTGCTGCTCACACTGTCTTTAAAGCTCTTTAGAGAACAGAAACGTCACATTTTCTGTAACAGTAACTAAGGACTGATGAATGCAACAAGGAAATTTTATGGAATGACCACCATCTCACTAACACAAAAACAGTACTTAATAAAGATACCTTTCTCCAAACTTACAGAATATTTATATACACATCTCAGAACTAAATACAAATACTTCTTGAGTAGTCTTACCATGCAGCTCTTTCTGTGATTTTTCTGTGATTGATTTTGTTTGGAATGCATTACGTGGTCTTAAACTTAATCCAGAATGAAAGAAAAATGCCATCATAAAGGTCAATTATCTGAACTAAAATAAAGATTTTTGGAGATGGGAATTAAAACTAGACATATTAAAAACCCTCTCAACACATTTATACATTCCATTTTATACATGGAAACTACATACAGCAAAGAAAACTTGGTCAAATTGAGAGTGAGCTTTAAGAGATATTAAAGAAGGGTTCGTTAAAATAGCTAGGGAAAAAAAATCTTTTGTACATGAGACTACAAACCCATTTACTGGTAAAACCAGTAACATATTTAGGAGTGTTTCTGACTAAATGATTCATTTTTCTAGGTACTTTACATTGTATTATTTTCACTTTTTTTTTCACATATAAAATTTGCATATTCATATTTGTTGCTAACTGCTAAGATATGAAAATAGGAAGTTCCTAACAGCCAGCTAGTGGCTCTCGGTGGGATCAACATGTCTGAAAAATGCTTTTCCTTCAAACAAGATGAAATAATTAACATTGCATTTTCCAAACAGTTTCTGTTTGTATTTCCTGTGAAACATCCAATTCCCTCATGAGATGCATGACTACTCAGGGTGACATTAAGCTCAGCTCTAGGTTCAGTAGAAAGCTGTTCCTGAACTTGAACACTGACATAAGACTAAAGTGGTATCTACATCTACACTGTAGCAGTATAATCTACACAGTATAATCAGCACAAGTTTCCACTTTTGAAGTAACATGTTAAGAGTAATTCTTCAGGACATTTCGGAAATAAGATTCTCTTG
>VZTT01072362.1:20298-33983 GCA_013400855.1 Buphagus erythrorhynchus
TTTTTTTCCCTAATATTAAAATAAATTCTTATTAAAGATTGTTTCTCATCAACTATTAATTGGAAAGCTGTAGAAATTCTGTGCTTTCAAAGCATGCATTTAAAATATAACAGAGACTGTTCTCATAGAAATCATGAGGTAGCTATGCCTGTGGAAATTTGCCCAGCTGTCTGCTTTTAAAAACACGTTTAGAATAGTGTTTATGTGTTTATAAAAGACAGCTTTACTGTAACTGATAAATTACATTTGTACCACGAATGGTTCAGACAGAGGCCGTCGCATATTTTCATAGCAGCATCTGAGGATCATGTGTGATCCAAGTCTGCATGTTAACATGCAGATAATAGGATATATGATAATAGGAGCCAACCTCAGGCTCAGTTCTTCCTTCTTCCTTTCCTCCTCAGTCTCAGCTTCCCTAGAATAAACCTGGGGTTATAGCAACAACAAAAAACCACATTCACAGTTAAAGCAGCCGAATGAAAACCTGCAGAATGAAGTATTCTTCCTTTCCTATGCACTAATGAGAAAGTTATTTGAAGTAGAATTCTCATGGATGGCCATTAATAAGGTCATATAATTAGTGATCACCTGATTTCTGGCCTGTGGTCACGATATGCAGACCTACTGGATAGTAAATGCTGCAGCAGAAGGTCAGCAGGGGCTTTGCTTTAAGCTACTGTCCCACTGAGCTGTTTGGAATGCTAAGCAGCCTGGAAAGCAGGTCATGGGTAGCTCAGTTTGTCAACCCAGCTGAGTGGGACTTTGACCTTAATCTCCATGTATGACAGTATATGACAGCATGTCACCTTCTCATCTTGCAAGGTGATCTAAAAGTAAATATTTTTAAATCAAACAAACAAAGCAGGATGTTTGCTGTAGGCAACACAAGGCAATGCTGGAAATTCTGGAATTGAAATAGGTTGCAATACAATACAAATGGAAGTACAGAAAAGCAAAATTTAAATTTACAGCTTTATCTGTTGACTCCAATCCTGCTTTAACTCTTTGAGCATCTCCAATTAAAGAAAATTTTAAAAATAGAAAAAAAAAGAAAGTGCCCTGGGCATTAGTATAATGTGAAGATGTACTGAATGGTTAAAAACCAATTCGTTATTTCTTTCTTGAAGTTCATAATTAATGCATGACACATCAATGGACTAATCAAAAGACAGAAAAAAAAATCTCAATTCAACTCACTCTCTTCTAGGATTTTCTAGTATATAAATGGAGAATTGACTTTTTTTTCTTCTACCTATTTTCCAGAAAATAATATCTGGAGGAGTTTTAGTCTTTATTGAATTGCCTTTTACTCACTCATATTTTAACATAGTATAGAAGACTAATGAAAATACGGGAATTTAGTTAAATTTGTTGCTTTGTTAGCTAATTTTGCTTGTAGTTGTGGTTATAGAAGTTCAACATGCATCAGATCCAATATGAATCACATTCAATATGTTACTTGAAATGACATTTTCATTTCTAGAGTAATGAAAGTGAATTAAATATATTTTTCCTCAATAATAATTATGCTCATCTTTTCAGTCTAGGCTAAGAGAAAATTTTGTGCATATGCATAAACAGCTTTCCTTTCCTTAAAAAAAAAGACTAAATTTTGTTTTTTCTGATGCTTTTACCTTCCCTTTTTGCTATACTCAAAATGACCATCACAATACCCAAGATCCCTTATTTTCAGGGAAACACAGACTGTCATTAACTATTATTTCATGACTCACCTTGCTGAGTTAATTGTAAAGTCACCTGTTACTCTTCACCTGGCAGTTTCTGAAACTGTGAGAATCTGAGCAGGATCATTTTTTTCACTATTTGAGCATCAAAACTTGAAAAACCTGCAGATTCAACATGAAGTTTGGTTAAAATCAACAATTCTTGCCCATTGTTGTAAAAAAATATAAGCTATTAATTCTTTTCAAAGGCTTTTGACAAAGCAGATTAATCCAAACACAGATCTGTAAAGAAATATCAGATTACTGGAAGTTGTAGAGTATTGCATTTCAAAAGAACGATTAGGAAACATTCCAGTTGAGGCAGATGATGGTATTTATGTGATGTGTGCAAACCACTACCCTGTGCTCATGCTGTGAATTTGCTTCAAAAAAGGATGTATAAAAGGAAAATACATAATTGGCAAGACTGCAAGTCAAATTTAATCAGGTCATTAGTTCAGAAACCCAACGGAGAGCTTAATTAGATATGAGTTATCTAATAATTGTGATTGTCTCTGAGGTACATTTGTTTGGACATCTATTACTAAGGGTCCCTATCATTGTTCTAACCTTACAGCTAAGCTAAGGAACAGCCCCTTTGCGTCCTATATTGGCTTCCAGATATCTACATATTATATTAAGTTATTAATGTGAATGTCAACAGACATGAGTTCTTTGTAAAAATTTTGGCAAATTTTTAGTGGTTGTATTTCCTGTTTTCATGTATGCTTGGCTTGAGTAAGTTTGATATTCCATCTTTGGATGTCTTACAATCTCAGATACTCACTGGTGTCCTCGGCTAATTTGGCTTTTCACTCTGATCTGAGATAAAACTCTTGACTCTGTCTATGCTAAATACACCCAGGTATAGCACAGTTCCACCTTGCTTTTCACCAACACTTCTATTTCTGACATAAAATCTATCTTCAAACCTAGAACACTATCAAATTTCAACACAGTAGATATGAATATAAAATTATAAAATATGTGCCATAGTTTTTGTATAGTCAGCTAATATATTTCTGCCTCTTGGGCTCTGAATTTATCTTTTCCAGTATCCACATCTGTCGGTACAAGGAAGAACACATAGTTATCCTTCTAGGAATAGTAAACAGTACAGGCACACTATGCATTTAGATTAAAAATTACTTACAGAACTAAAGGTAGAAATCTATTCCCATATTTATGGTAAGTATCAAAATAAATGCCTGATATTCTGCACTCAAAATCGCTATGTCAGGAAAATATGCTTGTGGTACTTACTGTTAAATAAAGGCTTGTGAACTAAAGTGAATATTTGTAAACATTAAATGCAGTATGTTTCTTTCTACAAGTACCAAGAAATATAACAAAATTTTTCCCAAAAGACATATTTATGAATAAATTAGACAAACACTGGTCACTGTAGCAAGTAAGTGTGAAAGACCTTGAAACAACAATCAGTTTCTTTCTGATTTTACATATATTTTACTTGGAAAATTTAGTCTCTGTTTCATCTTCAAGACAGTTACTGTATTATAATGAAGTCATCACCTCAGAGAAGGTGCTTGAACAGAAAACTTCTCATGGTCTGGGTAGCACTATGGACAGAGGTATCAAAGGCTGGTCTTAGTCCAACAACTTATATTTACTGCACTGAAAACTAAAAGGAGAAAAAATTGGGACTGAAAGGAAAAGCAATAGGACAGTTTCCCTTAAACTCAGATGAGATGTTACGAAGAAATAATCAAGCTGAAACTTACTTGAACTTCTCTGTTTAAATCAATACGGGAGTATTCTGTCTTTGCAGTGATAAGATAGGAAGATTCAACCTTTCCATTGGGCTCAAGGCAAAAGTCATAGGTCAAAATATAATCAAAAATTATCCCCTCACTCTTTATAGCCTTTTTTGTTTTTCTTATTACCCCCACTCCTAGATATGAATCATCAACTGATGGTCTCAGAGCCTCAGATTATCTGTCAGACGGAGAAAAGCTGTCTCAGTCAGTGAGGCCCTCTAATCAGTTATTGACAGATAAGATGTTCTGGGTAATAAAAACAGATTTAAAATCCAAAGTGGCATTTTTTTATTAGAATCATGGCCTAACTGTTAAAGTTGTGATATAAGATAAATTATACACCCTAAGTCTCCCAATCAATTTGTTTGCTTTCCTAAATAGAATGAATATGTTTCCTACTTAAGCCAAGGTCAAAAACCCACAGATAAACAAAATTCTTCATATTTTCCTCTAGATCGATAAAAGTACATTTCTTCATAATAAAAACAACTTCTACCTGATTTGAAAAACTGGCAAGTTTCAAAGTTATATAGAAAAATAGGAAATACTGACAGAAATTATCATACTCTACATTTAACTAGTATATCATTTTAACTGAGCCCAGTGTGGTATGTAACAGCTCATTTAAGAGAGTCCTATAACTAGAAAACACTACTCAGCTTCAAAACTTAGTTAAGGCTTACCTTAAATTTATGTATTAAATTACGCATTCCATAGAATTATATTACGTAGTAGAGAAGAAACCACAAGTTAACAAGAATTAAACTGTCCCCAACTAACTGTAAAAAAATTAAATACAAATTAAAATAATTCTATCCACTATCTATCCACTGAGAAATAGATAGTTTTAATATAAATCCAGCTTGAACTGATAGGTAAACAATTCACAATTCATTGTACAATATTACTAACAAATGCTATTGGTTGAGGAAGAAAAGGGAGAAGCATGTCTTCAAGCTGACACTCTGTATGACTTCAGTATTGAATCAAAGTAATTTGAATTGATACAAAAACATTACCCTTATGGTGATGATGATCTTGATGTTGCTTTGTTAGAGCATTCAAGCCTGTGCATTAAAAAAGCACAGGACACTTTAAAAGAAGGGGAAAAAGAATCCCAAATAACAAAACAAAACAAAACAAAACAAAACAATATATTTTTCTCATATTTGGCTTTGGATTCCAGAGGATAACAGCCACTATTAAAGGGGAGTTCATAAAATCTGCTGCAATGTAGGAGAAAAGGAGAGATAGGAAAGGAAAACGATCATTTTTATACAGATACATAGGGTTTCAGCCCAGGAAACATCCTTCCCAGCAGGATGATGAGAAAAAGTCATTGTCTGAATGATGCAGTTTCAGGCAAGGTTAACAGAAAGTGCCGTATCAGAGAGAGAGTTAGTGCTGAAGGAGGTGGGTGGGTTTTGCCTGGAATGGAGATGTGGTCAAACTCTGTGGTACAAAGAGCACAAACCATGAATAAGCAGAGTGTTTATAATAGATGTGTAGTAATGACAATCAAATAAGAGATGTAAGACATAACACACTGTGCTGGTTACACCTGGGGAAGGACAGACTCAGAGGTTTTTCTCTGTGAGAACTTCCTCTGTGAGTTGATGGAACCAATTAGTGGCTGGTTTGTTTATTGACAGCCTGAGAAACCAATTGGAGAAAGCTAGTTCTCTCCACGAACACACATTTTGAAGGCGGTAACCCGGAAAACCCGGAACTTTCTTTCTCTTCCAGCAGCAGTGCAGGTAACAGGGCCCGCCTGGCTCCACTGCAGGCCTGCGGGCCTGGCAAGGGGCAGGGCCGGGCCCCTGTCCGGGGAGCTGGCATGGCCTGGCAGGGAGAGGGGTGGCCATGGGCAGGGCCAGGCCCCTGTCTGGGGAGCTGGCATGGCCCGGCAGGGAGCAGGGGTGGCCATGAGCAGTGGCCGCTGCTGCCAAGCCCAGGGAGGCTGAGTGAGGTCGCAGCCATTCCCCCTCGTCCCCCTTTCCAGCATGGCCTGAGTGTTCCGAGATCCTGGCACAGCTCCAGCATTGCAGCCTTGCATTCCCCATGTGAAATATTAACTGTTTAGTGCTCGGATAAGACTTGTAGACCTCTGGCCTTCCTTTGAATATGAGAGGGGAAAAAGGAGATACTCTGAAGTCAGTGAAGCAAGAGCTAAGTTTCTTTAGATGGAAGGAGAATGAGGAGATGCTGGTGAAGATGGCTGAAAATCCTTTTGTAAAGTTGTAGGGATGAACTGATATTACACTGAAAATTCCTAGAAACCATGGAGAAAAGACGTGGGGGCTTGGAGTGTTCCATTTGATAGATCATTTGACCAAAAGCATCTGTGTTCAGAATCTTTGTCCCGAGGAAAGAAGGGGATCTTGGTTTTCTGAGGATGAAGCATTAGCAGAGAGAAAAGAGATTAAGGGAGTTTGTGTTTTGGAACAGTTCATTCTTAAAAGTAATACCCCATGAGTTTTAACATGGCCCATAAGCCCAGCTTTGGGAAAGCTGTGAAGATAGGAGAAGCTTCACGATTTGCAGGTTTTTTTCCCTGGGCAGATGTGAATTGAGAAAGTGAAGCCACGAGAGAACTGATTTTTTCTGTCCTTGTGGAAAAGTCCCTATGACCTGACAAGAGAAAACTTCTCTCTCCGAAGTGAACTGAAAAAAGGACTATTTAAGTTGGGAACTGACTGAAGTAGTTTTTTGTATGTTTGTTTTGTTGTTATGAAGGTTGGGAGAGGGGAGGAGGAAGTGGTCTGAAAACCTTATTCTGAATTTGTTTTTTTCTATCTTTATGTAATTAATAAATTGCTTTTTACATCCTTTTAAGTTTTAGGCCTGCCTTGCTCTTTTGCTTCTGGTTCTGTCTCACCATAGAAAAATGAGTATATTTAAATTGGCAAATCAAAACTATAACACACACATCCCACAATATCTTGA
Source organism: Buphagus erythrorhynchus (assembly GCA_013400855.1). Classification (NCBI taxonomy): domain Eukaryota; kingdom Metazoa; phylum Chordata; class Aves; order Passeriformes; family Sturnidae; genus Buphagus; species Buphagus erythrorhynchus. The sequence goes on from VZTT01072362.1 coordinate 26,750, forward strand.
TGTATATCTCAAATACCAGACTACAGGAGAAATGAAAAACACATAGATTTTTGTGAATGAGTTTGAAAGTATTGCTAGAAAAAAAGAGTACAAAAAAGTAAGATGAATGAGGAAGATGTTCTCTGCACTCATGGCACAAAATTCAGCGTAGGTCAGTATCTTGAGGCCATATTTACCTGGCCAGTGCTAAGACTAAATTACAGCTATGATTCAGAACAGCTTTTATAAAACATTTTGGGTTTATAGGGAAAGTGCATTACAGAACACTTGGAAATGTAAAGTAGAACTTTTTTTTGGATTATTGAAGTATTTTCAAAGTGCTGTGGTCACTTAATCTAATTCACGTGAGAATATGACTCATTGTCACAAGAGAATGTGACTGACTAGTTGTATACTAACTTTCCTCTAACTCTTAAAATTATATGCAAAATAGACATCTACATTTTCATGCAATGATGTGCTAACTCAAACTTAACTCCTGTTAAGGTAGGATTCAATGAAATACATGATGTTTTCAATTCTATTATGAAAAAGTTTTGGTGCAAATACTGTAAAAGCAATCAACAAATTTAATGCTCTGAGCAATTATTAGAGAGTTTAAATCAAATGTATATACCCATATTGCATATGTATAGAAATTTAGGTCATAACTACAAAAGTAAAAATGCAAATGAAGTATCCTTTCACTTATTAATACACAATCAAAACAGTATCATGAAAATCATCAGAGCTAAAGTAATAATTATAATAGCAACAATAGCAATAATAGCAACAACAAAACCAATCCTATTATGAGATTCTTGCCTGTGCCAGTGTTTAACAATTCTCAGGAGAAATACATTCAATCCAGTCTGCTTAAAATATCCAAATAAAACCTTATGAAGGTAAAGAAAGCTTTCCAACACAAGAACAGAAGATATTTCCCTATATTCTCACTACATTCCTCAAGAAGATTTTTTTTAAACTATCAAAATAATTCTGGCAAGGCATGACTTGTAATTTACTGCATATTCAAAATTTAACTAAGCCTGTACCTTTTCCCTTGTAATACTCACAAAGATTTTATCAGCTTTGACTGTTTATAGGCTTTGTTGATAAAAGAACCTCTTTATAAGCAAAGAACACCAACTAATTAAGTCTCAGAACATCCATTTTAAGCAGAAAAATGACATCTCCTTTACAGATAGGGTAACTTTCATGAGTTCACAGAAGTCAAAACAAGGTCATATATGGTCAGCTGTGGAGCCACTGAATTAAAGGTTAATCTCCAACTGTGGCAAAGCTCATGTTAAATTGAGAGGAAACGAATTTTAATTCAGTTTCCAGATTCACAGTACCAGGCACTAACTTGTAATTACAAGGATTTTGAATTAACACTGGCTTGGTCTTTTTACTCCCAGTGTAGATAATTTCCATGTTCTTTAAAGTTTGCTCTCTTTTTCAGATCAATTATCCCCAAGCATTTGGTTTAATCAGTGGTTACCTGCTCTGGCTCTCTCTAAAAAGCAATGAACTGTCAAATAAACTACATAATTGCTACTTCCTGATCCTAGCACTGTTATGCTATAGTTCTAATTTTGATAGATTTTCTTTAGCCCCATACATTTACAGTCCAAGGTACACCATTTATAAAATGATTTATCATTTAAGCAGGAATGTGCTTTATTTTCACCTGAAAGCACATAAACTTCTTTTGGATACATTCAGATTCCAAAGGCTTTCAATTGTATAATTGATTTCAATTCACTCAAGGGTTTTGATATTAAGCTCAAATTCTGTTTTTATTAACAGATATTTTTGCAGTCTTATTTTGTGTTTCTTCCCAAACCACATTTGTTGCCTATTTAATTAACAGGTTGCATTTACTAAGACTTGTGTCTTCAGGTAAATGCTAACAATGTAAATTCCTCTCATGTGTAGAAATTGTCATTTCACTGAACAAAACTCAGATTTTATGTATGGACAGTTTTGTAAGGTTTTAAGACATGAGCATGGTTTGAAATGCTCTTTAGTAATAATCCCACAAGGGCAGGCTTATTTAGTTCCAAGCAACATTAATTCTCTATCTCCCAGCCTTACATTATTAGAGTACCATGCACAACAGTAAGCACCAATGTTTCATTATGTTCACTTGCATGATATTCTATGGCTTCTCACTGCACAGTGTATAGAGGTGATTGACAGCCAATCTGACACCTGTCCTATCATTGGATGGCTATTCTCTCCTTATTGACATTATCTGAACCCCCACCAGCAGGTTTCTGCTGGAAAACAGTGTTTAGACACTTGTATTCTCCTACAAGTAAGCGAGCCTATTAACCTAGCTCCTTTGTGTAGATGATAGGATTGAGGTGTGTACTCAAGTAGAGTGTCTAGTTAATTGTGCAGTGAAAACATGCTACTAAACACCAATACCAAAGCCACCTGCAAATCCCAACTTAATTTTTCTTACTGCAGCTAAAGGGACTAGAATTGTTTTAACTTACATCCTGACAGACAGCAGAGAGGAGTAAGTAAACAAACAGAAGTAGGTTTTAGCTTTCTTTTAAAACAGAAATAAACAAAACAAGCTTTTCAGACTTTAACATCTTCCAATAAAAGAAAAAAAAATAGGTAATATCTAAATTGATATACATAAATAGTGGAAAAGATTGCAATTGCATTTACTTAATTAAAAATGAGGCTTAGTTTATAAACCAGACTTCAATTCATCTCAAGCAAATCCAAACTAATTAGAACTGGTGTATTTCCTACATTTATATGAGACCCTGGATTCATCGGAAAAAATCCTTACTTACAATCTCTGCGTTATTACATGATACAGCTATTTGCCATATTGTTTTGACAAATTTTAAGCAGAATACTCCCTTAACCATTATGAAATGTTCTACTAAGGAAAAAAGAATAGTTCCATATGCCAGACCTTTGAAGAAGACTTGGAGATAATTCTTTATTCTCCTTCACCAACTCCTTATTCTCCACAGCAGCTCATGATATCTTCGGCCTCACTTTATCAATTTCTGCTACACAGTGCTATTTTTTGTCTCACCTTCATAGAATACTCACATGAAGGAAGCAGCGAACATGGGAATGGTGGCACAGGCATGGTTTAACCTTTCTCAAGTTAATATGGCTCTTGGGTTAAACTTTTCTCTGTGTAAGCAAAGCTATACAGTGTTATTACTCTTCTATGAGCTACTTAAGCTCTTTTTCTTTACAGTGGCAATCAAATATTTTCTTCCTTTTTTTAAAAGAATAATGTTAAGTTGATGAAAGTCAGAAGTAAGTTCAACAAAGACAATAACAAAATGAGGTTTTCCCATAGTTTTTTAACATTTGGAAATGCCATTCTCACAGATGCAGCATGTGTCACAGCACCAGGGTACCCAGAGCTCTGATTGGTTTCTAATGATTTATTATAAGCAATAATTCTGTATCCTAGTAGCTGCTGGAGCAAGGCTGTGCTTGAGGCCTATGCACACACATATTGGAATTAATGAAGCAGCAGTTTATGCTGTTGCAAACAGCTGGGGGTGCTTAACTTGTTTTTCTCTACAGAATTTTTGGATTTCATTTGTTTCTGGCAGTTATGGAATGCAATAAAAGGAAGAATGGTGAATGAAGAGAAATGGAACTATGTAAAACAGCAAAATCTAGACCTAGGTCAACAAAATATGCTCCTCTGATAATACAGATAAATTTGTTTTTATATTTTACGTTCTTTTATCAGTTTTACTTTCCTCTCAAAATACTGTATTTGATTTCAGTAAGATTAAAGATAGCTACACATATATCTGCAAAATACACCATACAGCATGATACAGACCTTCCCCCTTCTGCTGATCAAGTCTGCCTCAGAACAAGAAAGAAAATAAAAATGGGATTTTAGCTGGGATAGCATGTTCTTTAATGGTTCTATTGTTTCCAGACCTGTGCTTTTATTTTGTCCAAGACTCTTAAATAGCTTGTAACCTCACTGTACTGTGAGGATATGACCCCTCTGGTTTGCACCTTATCTGGAATTTCTTTCCTCCTGAAGCCACTGTTGTACATAAATTGTACTCACAACAGGAATTTGTGATAGTCACTATGGGCAGCCCCACAGCTCCAGCGCATTCTTAGTGGCTGATATGTTCTCACTTTTAAAGTTCTTAGCAAATTAAAATTTAAAAGAAGAAATAATGGGACAATAAATGTAAAACAGTGCACCTGAGAATGGATTTTAGTATCCAATTGCTGAAGAACATCCAAACAGTCCTGAACTGCTACTGCAGAGCACTCATTAGGATCAGAAAGAGGCAGGCAAAGATGAGAGTTTCAGCAGCTGAAGAGAGGTTGAAGGGCAGCTGCAGGAACTGGAATGTATGTGATGCTTCATGCAGGGACTGTGCAGCTGTTTAATTCTCTATGGAACATTCCTTTTCTCATGAATATTTCTTTATTCACTGTATCTCCTCCAAAGGGTTTGGCAGTGCCACATCACAGGATCCTGTCTAGTACTCTTCAGAGTCTAACTTGCTATCGCTTTTTAAGTCAGCTAAAGCTCTGAAATGATTGCTTATAGCTGGGGCATGTTTTGATTGCTCTCCTGTCTTCCTTAGGCTATTCAAATGAAGGCAGCAGCTGCATTTTGCCATTCACAGTCATTTATGCCTAAAGGCTCATGTTTCCTGTCAAAAGCTGGAACAAGTGATTGTATATGATTTTTGTTCTTTAGTTTAATTGTATATCACCAGTGTGTTCTCATAGAATTTTCCATCTAGTAATGAGTTTATTGATCCACTCTTCAGTCTTTCATCTTTCCATGCATCTAAGCACATTGCAACAAAACTTCCACTGATCATTTTGTATCTTAAATTACACATAAATACATATTATAGAGCTATTCAATAATCACTCAGTATCAACAGGCTTACTATACAAGGGCCCAAAACAGCCAAACAACCTTAACTGTCCCTGGAAATAATAATGGCTAAAAAAGAACATAACTAGGTTGCTACCATCTGCTTGGTCTGTTTCCCATTGCAGATTCAAAATGGAAAATAAAAAAAAAAGGAAAGAAATTAGAAATAATAAGTAAACATGCAATGAAAAGAAGCCTATGATCAAAACAGCAAACCATAAAAAAACTTTCTTTTTTCTTAAAAATAATACTAATTCCTGTGCAACAATTTTAACCTTTAAGTTAATTTTGTTTAATATGTTTTTGCCAATTAAGAACTTTGTATTCTTACATTCTGATCCTGATCACGATAAACTGTAGTATCTAAAAATACTTACTTTACTCTGATATTCTGCCTTCTTTTTCTCTCATGTTTTCCAAAGAATCAAGTATATCTGTGTTGAAATTAAATCATCTTCTACTGCATCCATGCTTACAGTTTCTATCACATCCTATTGCCTCACAGCCCACAATGCTGGATTTCTAATATTGCTAATATCACTTCCATAGCAACACACTAAGATATCATAAACTTGGCATTACAGCTTCATTCCTAGATTAGGTCTAAGGTGGAGCTGATTTCTAAAAGCAGCTCTTATTAAAGCATACACACACTTAATAATCAAAAGTAATTGCCATTGGGATAGAGATAAGGGCTTTCACTGTAGTGCAAATCAGCTTCACAAAAAAGTCATTCCTTTTCAACTATGACCAAGAAAAAAGAACTTGTTTTGTTAGTAATGTTTAGAATATATTTCCCCAGCCATCCTTAAAGAGAGAACCATATGATCACAGGGATACAATTACTGAGAAAGATAGTATTGCTTGTTTTTCATCTGCTGGATTCAGTCCATTACACAGTGGATACAGCACAGTATAAAATGAGGGCAAAATCTAGGTCCATCCTTTAGCTGCAATTCTCAAGAATGCACAAATGAATGTACAGAATGAATAAGTGAATGAGAAGGAATTCAACTTCAAATGCTGCCAAAATAATTTTATCAATAAATCTCTTTACTTTTAAGCACAAAATGTAATACATTAAGTAGAGCACATATCATTTGGTCAGCATTCTGGCATGTCTTATGATATATGACTAGGGACAAATGGGCTACACTTGTTAATTCCTGGCTGGAATTCTAAGTAAAATTTTAAGAGTATAATGCAAGAAACCATATACAGTCTCTGTACTACCACATGCCTTGCAAATGGGTGAATATTTCAGAAATAAAGGATGTTATTTTAGGAGTAACTAAATCTACAGTGGTTTTACTCTGTACACTTTTCATTGTCATGATCACAGAGGAAAATACTATTGAAACTCTATTGGTCTCAACACAGGTTTTCTTTGAGGTTCATCAGGAAAACAGAACATCCAGATCTCTTGAATGAAATAGCAAGGGAAAAGAAAAAGCCACTTGTCTATTTATAAGATATTAAAGAATGTTCCTCTTACAGCTCTAGATAATAGGGAAGGCTCTGTAAGGATGAATTCAAAGTGGAAAAAAAGCAGTAAAGAGCAGAGAATACCTCAGGATTTGTTTTAGTCAGTGCTTTGTTTAGTATACCCACAACTTGTCTGAGAAGGTGAAGAATCAAATTTCACCTCAAGGTTTTGAGGATAGTGAGGAAGGAGCTAAATGTGCATGATTTCAGGGAGGAAAAAAGACTGAACAATGTACTATAAAATGGCAGTTGAAAACAGGTGTAGAAAGACAGTGATGCACATAGGGAAAAAAATCTGAATTTCACATGTAATACAATTAATGCTATGCTTTCTCAGGAGTGGTTTTCACTACTTTGGCTCAAAGCTCAGGACCAGTGAAGAAAAGAAGGAATTGAATTGAGGAAACAATAAGAAAAGAACAAAGTGGAATGCATCATGCACTGATGTCTGGAATACGGTATGCAGCTGTATTTCATCTCAGTAAATTTATGGAGTAACTGGGAAAAGTCCAGAGAAAAGCAATTGGTATGACTTAAAACTAGAATTCTTCAGTCTCGAAAAGAGACAGCTTACAGGAAGATTAACACCTATATATTATTAAAAAAACAAAAAAAAAAAAAGAAGAGAGGCAAGAGGAAAACAGTAATTAACAGCCTTTTCCAGGAAGTATGGAGGATCACATTAAACAAGAATGCAAATAAAACAATGCTGGTGGGTTGTGATTAATTTTTGTTGTTTGGTTCACTTTTCTTTGTTTGTTTAGTTTTTGTTTGTTTGGGTTTTTTTTTTTTGTTTGTTTTTTTTTTTATAACTGCATTGTCACATGTTTAATTAACCTGTTGTGC
>VZTT01072362.1:34149-44357 GCA_013400855.1 Buphagus erythrorhynchus
TCACATATTTAATTAACCTGTTGTGCTGGTTTCACCTGGGGAAGGACAGACTCAGAGAGGTTTTTCTCTATGAGAACTTCCTCTGTGAGTTGATGGAACCAATTGGAGGCTGGTTTGGTTATTGACAGCCTGAGAAACCAATTGGAGAAAGTTCGCTCTGTGAACACACATTTTGAAGGAGGTAACCTGGGAAAAAGTTCTCTTTTATTTCCAATGTGTGAGCAGGTAATGCCGGCCTGGCCTGGGCTCCCTCCCATGGTGGGGGGGCTCGGGAGGCCGCTGGGCCCCGTTTGCAAACCAGGGGACCCGATGGCCGGGGGGANCTTTTGTGAGCTGTAGAGTGGACTGTACTGCACTGAATATTCCTATAAACCGTGGAGAAAAGACATGGGGGGTTGGAGTGTTCCATGTAATAGATCATTTGACCAAAAGCACCTGTGTTGAAAATCTTTTGCCCCAAGAAAAGAAGGGGATCTCGGTTTTCTGAGGATGAAGCATGAACAGAGAAAAAAGAGATAAAGAAAACTTTTGCTTTGCAAAAATTAATTCTTAAAAGTATGAGTTTGACATGGCCCACAAGCACAGCTCTGGAAAGGCTGTGAAGTTGGGAGGAAAGCCATGACTGCAGATTCCCGGGCAGCTGCTATTCGTGAAAGTGAAGTCAAAGCAAAACTGTTTCCTTCCTCAGGAAAGAAATCCGTATAGCCAAACAAGAGGAAGCTCCTCTCTCTGAAGTGAACTAAATAAGATTATTTAAGTGGAGCACTGACTGAAGTGTCTTTGTATGGTGTTGTTAAGAAGGAATGGGAAGAAGGAGGAAGGAGTAGTCTGAAGATCTTATTCTGAATTTACTGTTTTCTTTTTTCTTTGTGTAGTTAATAAATTTCTTTTTATACCCTTTTAAATTTTAGGCCTGCCTTGCTTTTGCTCCTGGTTCTGTCTCACAACAGAAAAAGGAGTATATTTAAATTGGCAAATCAAAACTAAAACATTATTTGGTGCATTGGCTGGGAAATTCAAATTAAACTAAGACACCCATGGAACTCCTTGCTGTAAGATCTTGAAGGCACTAAAATGAGGACACTAAAATCTTACATGGGTTAAACCTCCCTAGAACTGAACAATGCAAGGACTGCTGAAAAGCTGAGAAAATAACATAGCTTAATGATTATCTGAGGCACAAAGTGTGGTCCGGAAGAAGCATGCTTGGGAGCTCAGACTAACATCATGGCCTTGTCAATCTTTGCTTTTATAACACACTATTGCCAGTGGGCAGCGTGGCTGGCATTTTCAAAGAGATCTAATATATTTTCCCAAAGGTCACTGGATGTCTTTCTTGGCTCCTGTGAAACTTTAAAGTTCTTCACATATCTAACTATTTTTTCTTTTTTTTTTTTTCTTTTTTTTTCTTTTAATAGCAATATGCCCCTTTACAGTGTTAGACCTATTTGTATCAAACTCATGTATTCAGGAAGAGTATCAGGCCATGGCCAACGACCTGAACTTTTTCCTAAGGCACAGGGTCAAGCAAAAACAAAACTGGAGAAATATTAGTTTGTGCTGCCAGTACTGCAGAGTGGGAGAAAGCACACTTAGGCTGCATGCTATCTGAGAAGGGAGTTCTTGCCCACAAAACCTAAAATTTAAGTTCTGCCTTACAAATTTTAACCAGAGGAATAATTCAGTAGGCAACACTGAACCAAGCCATAGCTTCACATTTATTTAGTCTATAATTTGTCCTTCTTCCAACATGGATTAAAGAAACTGACAACTTCTCACTTCTTTCAGGAAAAAGAAACAGCAATTTTTCACTATGAGGGATAGCATATTAATTAATTATGAATTAAAACATAAAAAACAAGGATTTTACCAGTTAGAAACCTTCAGTTTAATATCTGAGTATCAGACACATGCATATATTGAAACTCAATGAAAAAAATATAACCTAGAAAATGCCCTGGAAAAGGGAATTTCCACTTATGCATGTTAATAATCTTAACCAATTGCCTTGCTTTATACTTATTATTTTATGTGAGGGGAAAAAAAAGTGTTGGATGGTTTTTTTAGGTCAGTGTCCCCTCAAAATAAATATTTTTGCATAAAAAAAGCAAAAACATGAATTACTGAAATTACTGAGCAGGATAAAAAGATTCTTATCCCCAGTTTCTTATTTCTGCACCTTTGTGATATTCAACCTTTTATTTTTTTTGCTTTTCTATGCTTATAATTAAATATGTCAGTTATAACTTAGACTTGCATTTACAGACATGCAAATGTTTGAGCAGCATGGTAAAGGTGATCTTTGAATTTCAGATGCTGCATGAAAAAACCTTATAGTTGACTTCATTATATATATTAATTTCAAAATGAAATCTTAAAAGATTTTTCCAGCTGCATGGATTAACTTGTTTCTGCAACTGACAATATGAAGGTATTCTGACTAGATGAAAAAATTTATGCTTCTGCGGCTGAACTTCATTCTCCACTGTGACACTATGCCTGATCTTGGTTGTGGTCCAAGGAAGTTATACTTTCACTTGCTTGGGAAACATCAAGATCTAAACCTGATATACTGAGTACACTGATTTGCCCAGCTGCTCCAGAATCATATCACTCCAATTTAAGAACAAGATTATATGCCTAAATATGACGAAATTCCAGAATTTGATAGAAAACAAATATGTAAAGACACTCAGCAAGGTGCTGAGATCCAGAACTAACACTGCTCAAAGGTTTACCACTGGTTACCATTTTCATCAGGTGCCCAATAAAACTACATTCCTAGACATTTCTTCTTTTGCAGATGCAAAAAAATACCAGTTATATAACTTTAGTTTTGTGGTTCATTCACCAGAACCACTGTAAAGGACTGTAGTGATTTTGAGATAATACTGTACTTACCATAACTCCTTCATCTACTGTGAGCTCAATGTTATTCTAAAATATGCAGGGTTTTTTTCTTAAAACCAAGCAAAAAGGGAGGAATATCACACATGTGCATTGCAACTCTATTTCACATTCAATACAGTTCTTTTCCTGCTTAAGATGTCAAACTCTGGGTCTCATTTGTCATTACTCTTTCAGCATATTTAGTTTTGTGGACAAGTGTTTTACTTTTGCAGATAAAATCATGGTTCTGCTATGCTGCTGAAAGGAGTTTTAAAATATAGATACATATTTTGCATGGTTGTCATATATTTACTTTCAAATGCACAGAAACAGGACTCTCTCTTCTGAATTTCACAGAAATCTGTGAACTGTTGCCTCTTGTCCTCCCATGGAAGTTAACTACTACAGGACAGTAACAGGCTCAATGCCACACAAATGACCATTTCAGATTACCATTTAAAACATTTGTTTAATGTTTTAATTAAACAAGACTTGTTTAAAACATGAATGAAGACAGTCAGTTTGATTTTTTTTTTATTTCTTAAACTAGTCTGTATTCATAGTGACATAATATGTACTTTGTCTTTACCTTTTGTCTTTAATTGTTATTTGTTGCTTCTGTAATATTAAGTGATAAAAGTATGTTTCTTCGATTTACTTGCATTATTTCACCTAAAATGCTCACAGCACTCTTTCGATTAGCAGTCATGAAGTCCACTACAATAACTTATTTATTGTGGTATTTTTCACCGATACTGAGACAATGTCATAAAACCTGATGCATTTGAGACTTTCTTCCTTTTTCCTGAAGAGGTGATTTCCCCCCTCAAATAGCTCGATACCTATTTCCACTCAGAAAGTGAACAAAGTGAATGAGAATATAGGTAAGTAGCTGAAATAAAATATCCTGCGAATGAAGAGTATCCTGATGGAACAGCTCATTTAAACACCACAAGCAGATTTCAAAGCATTGGCTTTAAAAATAGACTCAAACAGGATGAATGAGCTAAATATTTCAACTCCTTACATTTATATTTGGTTTAAATATTTTGACAGAGTTTTTAGTTTAGAATGATTTTTCTCTATTTCTGTGATAATGGAAATTGTAATGAAATACTTTACCTATCTTAGTGAGAAGGCTTTTCTTGTCTGACTGGCTTTTGATAAATAGCGGGAGCACAGACTGGAAAAAGATTGAACTAACTAATAGATAAGTCTACTTATAGCTGAAACCTGGTACGAACCTTGTAACTAGAAGCTCTCATTGATACAGTAGTCAAAAGATCAGGTCATTGAAAAAGTCTCCAGTTTTCTTTTGGTCAGAACAGTAATTTTTCAATACCTCATAAGAATTTTTTTCATTTTAACCTAGTCATCCCATACACCCAGACTCCAATGATATTTTCTAACTCAAGTACAGAGTCAACAGATGAAGATAAACTGCAAATGTAGATGAATATAAACTTTAAATCTATTTTCTTCCTTATACTGAGCTATAAAAGACACCTCTTGCCAGACTGGATGAAAAAAAATTGCTTTCAGTTTCAACTATTGCAATCAATAGTAAACCTTGTCAGATAGTAATACATTTTACATATAGCATGTCTCACATTCCTATGTGTGATACACATGCCTTAAAATATCTGTGGTTCAGTTTTCTTCAGTGGTTTGCATTTTTGTAATAAATTCATTCTTTCTACTAAGCATATTTTATGTGCAGCTTAAATATTACCAAAACTACAAGACTCTAACTAAGTAAATTTAGTCATAAAATAGATGTTTTGATGAATGTGAGAAAGCATGGAATGAAGAGGATAGAACAGGAAACAGCCAGCATTCTTCATTACTACTAACTTTTTCTTTATTCACAGAGGTCCTCTTTCCAATATCGAGGTCCAGTCTGTACAGGATCTGTGTGTGGAGAGAACTCATAGAATGCTGACATGTCAGAGGACAGCAACTGGGGATGCTTATTATAGAGTTCAATTCTTCAAACTGACTGGTCTGATCTCATAATAGCTCCATAGAAACATGGAGGGCTTGTTGTTCAAACAGATACGACTAAGCAAATAAAATTCAAAATAGTTGTCTTATTTTGTAAAATATTTGATATTAACATCTGTATACCTTACTAGAAATGGGATATTGGATACAGTATTTTTTTTAAATTGGAGTAAGTTATAAGTACAAAGTAACTTCTCTGCCTACCACGCTATGTAGTATGGTAGTTAACATGTTAGTTAACATGTAGTTANGCATATATAGAAAACTTTAGTTTTTATATATATTCTATTTTTAGTTATAAAAATACAAATGTTGCTCAATTTTCATTAAATATTCTGATACTGTCCTCATAAACCAAGCCCAAAGCTAAATAGGAAAATTGTTCTAAATGAACTTTCAGCCTTTTGGAAAACAACCAGAAAAACCCCCCAAAGCCCCCCAAAGAGGATAAAAAAAATACCTAAATTAAATTGCTTATGTTGCTTTATTCTCTTAATAAATAGCATAAAAACTGAAGACTTGATAAAATTGGCTTTGATACAAAAAATTAAAACTACTGCTCAAGTAATTTTCTAAGTTTTTAATATAGCTACATAAATGAAAGAAGTTTTAGTGACATATATAATATACAGTAGTTGACTCAATATGTATCTTTGATGTAATAATATTAATACCTTTGTTTTCAGATTCATTCAATCATCTCCCTGATGAAAGAGTCTGCATGCTAATTTATAATCTGTCAAGAAGATCTATTGATTAAACTAGATTTGTTGCCTTTCTCTTGCCTGTTTAGAAAAAAAATTTGCTCTCAGGAGAAAACCTTGTGGCTATTTTGCCATTAGTCATAGCTGGTTCTCTTCTACACAGGAAAGACAAAGAAAGTTCTTTGTGCTGCATATGGAATTTTGTTAATGTCTCTAGTTGGAATAGCTAAGACATATTTAACTCTGAAATATTTACTACTGTTGTTTGTTTTTTTCAGAACTTTCATCATCTGTGAATATTTTTATCTGTTAAAAATAGTAATAACCATGAGAAAAGTAGAAAGGATAAGAAAATATGGATTCTTCAGCTCCAACACAGAAAAGCTTTGATTAATTCTCATATATGTTTTCATGTGTCATAGAATATCTACTTAGAAAAATAAATAACAGTAATAAACCACTAAAGAATGGTCTATACTCACTGTACTTTTCATTTGGACAGAAACATTTTGCCATGAATGCTTGCCACAGCACACATTTTTGTAAAACTTTCTATAACAGTTTGTCAAGGTAAGTAGTTTCACAATATTAATATCAAAGAAACACCATGGTGTTGGTAGCTTTAGATAAAATTCCATGGAAATGGAGGGGCTTAGGACACTTCCAAACACAAGATGCATATCTACAGGGCTATTCAGTAAATACCATATAGCACCATGTTTAGACATGGGAATATTTACCATGAGACTTCCTTATGTAAAGCTAAAAGCTATATAAGCAATAGTTCCTACTATTTCAGTAATATGTGCATGACCATGCAAGTCAGTGCCTAGTAAAAATAGAAAGATTCTGGCTGTGAAATAGAGAATAATTTTTTTTTTTTACCAGAAGAATGTGCCCCACCACAAAAAAAAAAAATGAAGTAGTGAAATTAAACCCATTGATTCACTTTAAAACATCAAACATATGAAGACATTTAGCTTGATATAATAAAAAAGAACTACCAATGACAAAATTGTCTATATTGAGAACTATTTGAATCTAATCAGAATGTCTTAGTTATACAAGTTCTTAAACAAATATTTAGAGAAGTAGAACTGTTCTTTTCTCACCCAAAATTTTAGCCCAAAATACCATCTGCTCTAGAGAATATGAAGGTCTGAATATTACAATATTAACTTATTTTAAAATTACTCTAAATTTTTCAGTGATTAGGAAAAAATAAAGTGCAAAACTCATATATTAACAACAGAATTTTCTTCATGATGACTTATTTACTGACGAGCTCGAAATCTTCCTGGTCAATGAAATAGAATCCTAACTTTGATTTATTCTAGGCAAAATAATTTTAAATTTGATCTCTCTGAACTTCAGTGGGTATCAAAGGCTTTTGATTATTTGATCTGCTTCCAACAAAAATAAATAAGGCTTAAACTGTTTTTTATTTAAATTGAATTTGATTCAACTTTATGATCATGGTAATTTCAAGACAGTGACAACAACACCGTCATTATATGAGCTTTAATTCAATGTACACTCACTTGGAAAGCCATATAGAAAATATAGGTTCTATAAAGTACATTAATACAGAAATTTGAAATGTATAGCAAATCCTGCATATGTGCTTCCCCTCTTAGGTTTTATGTTGGGACACTGAAGGTCTTTTAGGCTATTGTACCATGTGTCCCTGTTTCACTAGCCATGAACTGCTGCAGGGAGTTTGAGAGCACCTGAGTAAATGCCTGCATGTTTCTCCTTCATCTTCTTCCCAAGTGTCTTCTTGATATAGATGACTGTATCTATTTCTCTACCTATTTTGCGACAAATATGTCCTTCCTCTAGAACCAGAGAAAGCTTGGCTCTGTTTTATTCCTGAATGACAAGTCATCAATGTAACTTGCATCGTCTCGATTTAATAAGTGGGGTCACATCAAGTACATTATATCCCCCAGGCAGCAAAAATTTAACAGCTCCATAAATGTGTCAAGATGACAAAAACCTCATAAAGTTGATATAAATTTAATATGAGTGACCAGTATTCTAGATTTTCCCGCAGGTATCAGTAAAATTACTTTTTTTTTCTTTTTTTTTTCTCTCTTTTTATTAACAGCTTCCTGAGTTACCACACAGACGAATGCTTAAATTATAGTACAGTGCATTCCCATTTATTTTAGAAAGCATTTTAAATAAATTGATATCCATATCTTGTAAAACATGCTGTTGGCAGCCTTCTTTGTTCAGTAGCTGAGGTAGAAATTTTAAATAATCAGAGCAATATTTCACAGGATATGGATAAAAAAGGTTATTTATTTAGTTATTGAAAACAAACAATAAAAAAGTTATATCTTTTGGAGCTTTAATATTGCCTTTTCAACTCCACCTGTCCCCCAAGAAAAAAAAGTCAATATTAGAGAAGAATACTCATAAAATTAAGTTAGACTTGAATTCCAAAGCACTTAGTCACAGCAAATGCCTACATGTGAAAGACACAAAGCTGGTTACTTTCTACATTTGTCTTGAACTTTTTTTGGTGAAGGTGTCTGAAAACAGCCTAAGATCTTTATTAAAATCAAGAACTATCATGGTAGGCAACATTGTTTTCAGTTCCACACCAAATCACAGACTAATAAATAACAGTAAGAAGTACTTTTACTTTTTGTCCGTGTCTTTCTTCTTTTTCTTGGGACATGCCCCATGTTGTGAAGAATTGTGACAGTAGGAAAGAATTCTACTATTTTTGTTCTCTCAGCATTGTATTTTCAGAATCAAAAAAATCCAGTGACACTATAATAGAATCATGGAATATCCTGAGTTGGAAGGGAACCACAAGGATCATCAAGTCCAAATCCTGGCCCTGCACAGGACAACCTCAAGAATCGCACCATGAACCTGAGACACTTTTGCCTTGTCCAAACACTTCTGGAACTCTGGCATGGCCACTTTCCTGGGGAGCCTGTTCCAGTGCCCAGTCACCCTCTTAATGAAGAACTTCTGTGTGAAGAAACTTTCCCTGCTGGTAATGCTGTGCCTGATGCACCCCAGGACATCACCAGCCCTTTTGGCTGCCAGACCACTGCTGACCCATATTCAGCTTGCCATCGACCAGGACCCACAGGTCCCTATTTGTGCTGCTGCTCTTTGGCTTTCATTCCCTACTCCATCTGTACTTTCAGGGTTGCCCTGTGCCACACACAGAAACTGGCACTTGCCCTAGCAATTTTTATTCAAAAAATCTGACTGTATCATAATTCCAACATCTTCAAAACAGGTCTCTATACACTTCTCTATACACTTGACTGCATGGATCAAACCTAGATTCCCTTTGATGTCAGTAGAACCATCATTTTACCTGTCTGCTTTTTTAGTCCAACTCTAA
This sequence comes from Buphagus erythrorhynchus, assembly GCA_013400855.1. NCBI lineage: Eukaryota > Metazoa > Chordata > Aves > Passeriformes > Sturnidae > Buphagus > Buphagus erythrorhynchus. The sequence continues at coordinate 43,123 of VZTT01072362.1, forward strand.
TTTTTCTTTTGATGGTATTTAGTTACTATTTTATTTTTAAGCTTCTTTTGCTTCTCTAGTAAATAGGATTGACAAAATCAACAGAAACTCTAACCTTGCCATTTTGATGGATTGGTGAAAAGAATCTTGTCACATGAGTTACCTATATAGAAATACTTATTTCATACAAAGATGTTTTAAATAGACATTATTTTTTTTCAAAATTGCATGAGATTGTAGCTGCTATTGCATTCCATTAATACCTCCATTAGCACAGACTGCCCATTATTATTGCTGTTATGTTAACTATTTTTTCCTACCAGACAAAACTATACCAATTTCAATTTACACAATAGAAGATTTGCTGTTCATAGTAAAAACAATATCAAGTTTCTCACAGAAAAATAATGGATACTTCCCACAGGATTACCTGAGTCTTGACAAAACTGTTAACAGGAAAATAATTCAAGTGTAGCATATTGCTTTGAATTAATAGCACCCATCTGAATTGTAAATGTAGAAGCTAAGTTTCTGCTGCACCTGTTTCACACTAGCTCCTGGATCATTCACATTTCTGAGGGCTCCCTATCTTTCCCAAATTTGTGTCTTCCACCACAGGCAGGGTCTTTATCTGTCAGCTGCTCATTAGCTAGGGTTTATTGAAGGGGTTGCAGAAGCTAATCCATGTGTTCTGCCATTGCAATGAGTTATGATTAGAGTGTTACCATATACCTCCTGAATGGAAGTAATTTCTTAAAATTTTATAAAACATGACTACTTGCAATCCTGCAAATACACCTTCATGCAGATACAAAACATTATGTGTATTATCTAAATTAGTCTCAGTAACTAAAGTGATTGAAGTTATTAAATACAACTATTATGTGAAATTCACTAAATATAGACTAGATTACCTTAATTATAGTAATATTTTGCTAAGGTTTATGATTATAGCAAAAGTACACAAAGCCATGGTTTTCCCTTTAAAAACTATATCTAGACTACAACAAATTCATTAGTCCTCCATTAGCTCCAACAGACAATCAACAGATAAGAAAATAGTACTGTCACCTAACTCAGTCAGTAGTGACATGGGTCCTGACACTAAAGATCTGTCTGAATTAACTGAGAACTAACTAATGTACCTAGTCAACATCTCATTTAAATAATTGGGAAAAAATTCCTATTACTAAACTAAACCCCTAAAACTAAACTAAATACTAAATAGTTATTTCATGCTAGTCATTTAAATAGAA
>VZTT01072362.1:44398-54571 GCA_013400855.1 Buphagus erythrorhynchus
CCTTCAGCCTCTCAATTTCTTTCCAGAGTGTGCTCTTACATTGAAATATGTAAGCAATCCCTCTTCAATTACAGTGATGCATTTAAAACAATTGCCAAAATAAAATGCTCTCAGTTTTAGTATTGAAAGAGATAAAAAATGGTGGAGGTATGACAACATGAATGATAATTTCAGGAGATGATTCCAAGTAGATGCATAGTGTTAAACTGAGTACCTAGGTCCCAAGCTGACCACTTCAGATTGTGTATCAACTCAATATTTAAATGTTAAATACCCCTGACACAGCAATTGAATACCAGGTATTGCACATGTAATTGTAATGTATACAATAATAATAATTTAAAAAAAAGATTAAATGGAAGATTCCATTTTAAATGATGGAAGACACTTTTTTTAGCCTATTCAAGTGTATTATGACAATTTTCATTATCTACTATTATTAATGTGTTGCTAAGTATATTCTGCAGGTGGTTAATCAGCCTCTCAACCTGTACCTTTTTGCTGCTAATTTGGTGAAATAACATAGCTTGTATTCCAGTCTTAAAAAACTGCTGGGCTGGTCTCTCAGCTTTGCTCAGCTCCTGTAAGCACCCCAAATCCCTGGAATTTAGTTCTCCCCTAGCCCCTCATTGGTTGAAATTAGACCCTAAGCCTTTTTCTAGCAGTATTGTAATGTACACATTTTCTTCCTTTCCCTAAATGCCACAATATCAAGAGAAAATACAAGGAATACTACAGTAAGGACAAAGTCAAGCTTGCATGCAAAGCCCCATGCTTATATCAGTGTTCATTTGATAAGTAACCTGTTTACATGAAGCATGTGTGCTTATCAGCTCTTCAGACAGTAGGAGCCTACTTCAATCTAAAGAAACCTATTCCAGTCTGCTTTCACTGACCTATTGCAAGGACTGTGAAGTTCAAGATAATAATGCAGCCCTGCCAGCCAGGTTGTTCTAAGATATAATAGTCATTCTCTAAAGATAACCTGAAGATAATGAAGTGAGACTGTAAGAGGTACTTCTAGTAGAGTTTCCTTACTTACAACCCTAACTTAAATTCAAGAATTTATGGAATTTGACCCATATGACCCTTCCTCTTACTGCACTGTACTTAACAGAAGTACAGGAAATTAAGGTGAAAATGAGTAACTTAATTTTTATTTATACTAGATGTTTTCCTAAATAATTAGTCTGCTGATGGGAATATTTATTCACTCTATCACAATAAGTGAAATGAAAGAAGGCAATTTTAAATATTAAGAACAAGAAGAAAGTAGTCAAAACACAAGCTTGAAGACAATGACTAAAGAAGCATGTAAAAGACAGTTGAACTAATTATAATATTTTATTTTTAATTCTCCGTACCAATGCATTGAGGTCTTTCATCTAGAAATTTTAGTTCATTCATGAAAAGACATCTCAAAAATAAAGAACCCTTCTTCTGCATACAAAAAATACATACGAGAATTTAAAAACAATTTTGGTAGGATTTTCATACATTGTTGAAGGGTTAAAAAATGAGAATGGCAGCTGATGAGATTTATGTGTTCTACATGAGCTGAGAATATGAAAACTGAAAAATACTTTCTTTCACACATTAATTGACTAAAAAGAATAAAAGTGATACAACATTGCTGAGATTTAAATAACTACAGTAAACACACATTAATTTTAACCAATGAATTAATGAAGTATGTTAACTTAGTTTCTAGAACCAAACTCCTCAAGCTGGATGATTCCCAAATTCATTCACATTTTTCATGATCCAAATCCAGAACTTCATTCCTAAGTTAGACATCCCTATATCTTGTAGCAAAAATCAGGTTCTCTTTTACTAAAGAATTGAGTTCTGCAAGGTAATTTCTGGACACTGGAATTCACTCTCATTCAATTAAACACTGCAAGACTTACCTATCTGTTAAGCCTACCAGATGGCCCTTAGCACTTGGCTTGGAATGAGTTACAGTCCATGCTCACCAGCAGGAACTAGGAAAAATAGAAGAAAGAGAACAATATTGTGCAAGGTGAGGAGAGTTAGAGTTTTTAAAAAAGAAAAGCAGGATAAATGCAGACACAATGCAAAAGTACAGAGAAATGAAGCATCCATTTCATTTGAAAGGTATCCACCAGTAATGTTAAATTCTAAAACAACTCACTTGCCTGTATTCACAACAAATAAATTCAGTTTGCTTAAACCTTGGAAAAAGGAGTATGCACAAGGCAAAAAAAAAATTCCAAACAAATTCATTGCCATGACTTAAAAACCCTGGGTCTGACCAGGACGGTGAATAATTCTTTTGGATGCAGAAACCTGTCATTCAATAAGAACTGGGCTTTCACAAGCTGAATTTTATGTCCCATATCATTCAACAAAGGGACTGTACTCTCTTCAGCTTAGTTATTCCTAGTTTTTATTAACTTGGGAGAGATTACATATTATATATTTGCAAAACATACTGTGCATCTTGTTCACTTTTTTAATGATAGGAAAACATAACAGTAATAATAGCAATTTTAGTAGATGACAATGATAGTGGATAGTAATACTAACATCTTTGAAACACAGACATACAACAAGAAGGAAAACAAAAAACAGTAGAGGTCAGATCAGTGGCTTTCAATTGTAATTTGCAGAGTTGGGCCAATGTAAGAACTGTGAATTGTTTTGCTCCTATTTTAAGGTCATAAAGTTGATATTTCCCAGCACAAAGTACAACAGAGAGCTTTTTGTCTATCTTCAGTCTATTTTTCTCTTTCTTTGAGAATACTCCAATAGAGTAAGGTCCACACCTTCTGTTATTGAGGCAATCTCAACTATACTTCCTTTCATCTACAAATGCATCATGTAATCCACTGCAATCAATACAATTGATTACATCAATGTTAAACTGACAGGAACTGAATAAAATGAATGCCATGTCTTCTATCAAGGAAAAAGTGTAAACACAGTAAGCCTCAAAAATAATTTACACTGCACTTGCAAAAATAAAACCAATGCAGTATTAGCAGTTGTATTTTACAAAAAAAATATAAAATCCTTTCAACATTTAAGAAATCACAGATTGGTTTATATTCCTATTATAGTGATTGAACTAGGAGGGTACATGCTGTACTACACAGTTGTTGCAAAGCTTTCTCTTTCAGTGAACATTTTTGCCTTTTTGGTAGGTAACTAAGTGATTACATAACCCAAAGAGACCAACTAATGCTTCCTCTGTAGTTTTTTACTTTCTGCACAGTCTAACCATCAGACCACAGAGGCCCAAAATACCATGAGACCTAAACAGGAGCTTTTTTAGGCCAGTATTTAATTGACTGGAACTCGGAAGCTAATTACAGATTTGCATGAAACTTCACAGAAAAATCAAGCCTTAATGAAAGACTGTTTGCTGGAAAATAGGGGAAGGCCTTTTTCACATGCAGCCTAGAAAATGAGTTGCTACTAAGAGTGTAAGAGCAAGTGGAAGCTCCTCATACGGCTTCCCCTCAAGGCCCTTCACCATCTTTGTGGCTCTCCTTTAGAAGCTCTCTAATAGCTTTATAGCCCTCTTGAATTGTAGCATCAAAACCTGCATAAAGTAATTGAGGTGAGGCCACATCAGTGTACAGTGTGACAATCACAACACTTGACTGACTAGAAATTCATCTATTAAAAATCAGCAAAGACAACTTTTGTGGCAATACCTAGATTTTTTTACTCAATATACAAAAGGGTAGGACATTTATTGCAATTTGTTTCCTATTTGATTTGGCAGAATCACTATTTTCCCCCATCTTCTCTGTCACAAAAATACGCTGCTCAGCAGTTCCCAAGTGCAAGTGCTTTACAAAGCATGAATGTTATGGGGAGTGCAGGAACCTTGTTCAAAACTCACCTGGCACCTTTGTAAAAAACATTCACTTTGGCTATATTTGAATTGCTGGCATGCCTAGAAATAATTGACCAGTACATACATTAGATATGGGGAGTGTAATAATTATTGGTTCCATGTATGGGTTATTCTAAACATTAACAAGGAAGTAGTCATTTATCAAAAAATGTAGAACCTCTTTTAAGCACTAAGAAAAAGGTTGCAACAAATTTTAGGAAGGAAGAATTTAAAGCAAAGAAACAAGGAAATAATTTGCAGTTGAGGAATGGAACCTTTGGAAATGAACACTTCTGAAAACAGGATATGTACAGATATTTTCCACTGGAAGAAAAGGACATAGAATCAAGAAGGAAATTAAATGTGTGGCTGCTGATAACTATCGACCATTAATTGAAAGCCTTAATAATATAATGGTGGGTTTTTTAATTTGATAGTGACCTACGTTTGCATGTGTTTATTTTTACTATGTATAATTTGTGATGATGGCAATCCTGTAAGAAGAAAAGAGCTAGCAGCAAACCTTTAATGCAGTAGAAAGATTACCAGTATTAAGTTTCATTTGAAAATCTGTGGCTAGAGAATGAATTTAAATGATAGTAAACTACAGTTAGGACTTTCATGTAAGATAAACTCCAATATTCCTTCAATGAACTTTACAAATCAATGAGAAGTGCTATCACTTGGTATTTGAAATTAATTAACTAATTAACTAATTAACAGATAATATTTTTGCTGTTGAAAAATATTTCTGACTTCATTATAAATTTTCATTTTATTTCAGCATATTATTACATATGCAGTACAGTACAATTATATGGAAATATTAGGAAAAATGCACTAAGGAAGCAAGCTGAAGTAGTATTATAAAGCATTGATTCTGTTCAATATCTGATACTGGTTTTTTATTAGTTTTGCTACAAATAAAAACACTACAGAGCAAATCATATGTAAACTCTGGGTGGATTTTTCAGTCTTACTTTAAAAAATTGCTGTTTTCTAGAAGTTACATGTGCATAGACGCTATGCAATAGCCTAAAAAGAATCAGATTAATGCTTCTAAGAAATTGAAAATTTCTGCCAATATTGTGATCAGACAACTCTAAAATCAAATAGAATCTAACATTCATTGAGAACTATCATGGATGACTTTATGAATATACTGAATTTATGAACAATTATTACCTTCTTATTGAGTTTTATATCTGCAGTGTTTAGTATTTGGTGCCCAAAAGAATCTGTCAGGCAGTGCTATTATTTGAATATTCCTAGACTACCTAATGTGTGCTTTCCCACAGCAGCCCTCACAGTGCTGTGCTTTGCACTGGCAGCTGGAAAGGTGTTGATAACAGCCCAGTGCTTTGGGTACTGCTGGGCAGGGCTGGCAGAGCATCAGTGCTGTCTCAGCATTCCCCCATCGAGGGGCTGCAGGTGGGCAAGATCCTGGGAAGGGACACAACTAGGCCAGCTGACACAAAATACCCAGAGGAGCATCCCTCAGCATATGACATCAGCTCAGATACAAAAGCTAAAAAAAAAGGTGTAAAGGGGGGCATTTGTTATTTGTAATGCTTGTCTTTTGGAGCAACCCCTCCGTGTGCTGAAGTCCTCTTTCCCAGGAAGTGTCTGAACATCTCTCATGGATGGGAAGTAGAGAACAAAACCTTTTAATTTTTTCCTCTTTGTTTGTGCATTCACAACCTTTCTCTTTTGCTCTAGTAAACTGCCTTAGCTCAATCTACAAGTTCTTTCCCATCTTATTTTCTCTCCCCAGGTCAACTGAGAAGGGGAAGTGACAGAGCAGCTTGGTGGGCACCTGGCATTAAATGCCAACCCACTAGACCCATCCACATTTTAATCAAAATGTATTGACACTGTCCCACAAGTGGTCACAAAAAGACCCATTTCAAACAGCAGGCTGTAATTGACTGTTCCAGGAAACAGTATATGGAAAAATATCTGAGTCAGTCTCCTCCTCCTTTTCTGTGATTAGAAAACAGTTACAATGTCTGCAAAGAAAATTCCCCTGTGAAAGTGCTCCTTTCAAGTTAGACTGCTTAAAAAAAGTTGAATCTCCTTTTCCATTGTAGTGTGATAGTCGGCATCCCATATTATAATTTGTTCAAATTCTTTGAGCCAACCCATGATTTAAAGTCATAATAAGCATTCTACAGCATGAAAAAAGCCACCTTCTCATTAAAATCTTCATAGTGTGCATGTTTTCTTGCAGAGCTAAGAGCTCTTTTGAAGGCAAAAAAAAAAGGAACAAGAATTTATAAAACTTTCCTCTTTTCAGAAAAAAAGGTACAAAATTCAGGAAAACAGTTCCTGCTCCACAAAGGCTAAGCAAAACTTTGTCATTTCTTCAAACTCCATTAGCCATCTAGTATGTGGTGTTTCCTCTTACTATTCATCACAAGTATCCTCTTTACCAAAATTACTAATCTTCTTCTAGCAGCTTTGCAGCACTAAATTCTAAAAGTGCTTTTATGAATTTTAATTAATCTTCAGCATAAATAGTCCAAGACAGGCAGGTATTACTCTTAATTTATAAATGAGAGAGACAGCATATAGAGAAAAGACCTTGCACAAGTTTGTACAGAAAAATATCTGAACAGAAGTGAAGTTTACATCTCAGGGGTTTCTTTCAAAGTCTAGCAGACATACTTCCTTTTTGCGTTTCTTGCTTATGTTTTCCAAACTCACCAAGAATTTGTGCTAACTTATTTTCACAACTAGATCAGTTTCTAGGCTAGCAGAGAGCAGTACCTTACTACTCTGTAATCAGTAACAGTTGTTTGGGTTGTATTTCCATCTCATCTCTCTAAAGATGTAAATATTTATTTTCCTAATCAATTCTTTGGATCCTCTGAGATTGTGCATAAATATCAGATTGTAGTTTCTGCTAACTGATGAAGCCATTTTTCTGTGCTGGATTTGTCCATGCAACCTGTTGCTGCATGTTGCTTTCTAAACAATTGAGTTCAGGAATTGATCCAATATGCCTAATGTGTTATCTTGCTGACACATGGTAAGTTTAGATTTTTCAATTCAGCAGTGAAAGGATCATAAGCAAGTCAGTAGATTTTGAGCTAGTTTTGAGAGAATATATTTCCTCCTCTAGTATAGGGGTCTGTTGGGCACTTACTGTTTCAGTAGTCAGTACAATCTTCAAAATTATATTCTGTGTAGTGATAGTCATCCACCTTGCCTTCTGTCTCCTTCATATTTTCACATATGTCAATTTCTGAAAAACAGATTAAACAATGTGCTAATAGCACAAATAGTGAAAATACTATTCCTGCAAAAAGTCCATCAAATTCTGAGATATATTTCTGTTACAGTAGTCCTAAAGTTGCATTCATGAGCATTATGTTATCCAGTTTGGGAAGCTTTTCTTCTATCAGCTCTAGGGCTAAATGATCTTTTTTGTTCCTATGAAGAAACCAAATTTTTTCAGGTAGCATCTGCAAAATAATAATCAAAAATACATCAGGACCTCCCTGAAATCCACAAGAAGACCACTTGGTGAAGTGAGGTGAAAAGAACAAACATATTAGAAAGAAAGTGAAAGAGAGAGAGAAAAAATTATGTTTAATGCTCTGAGCATCAAGATGATGTTCATTTCAGAAAGTGTCTCTCTGGAACTTTCCTCCTTTCTTGCATACAAAATCACTTTCTCGTTTCCACTATCACCTTGTCACAGCAGGTAAACCAGGAATAGACACTTCTTAAAGAGAGCACCACCAGATGTAGCACTCCAGAATTGAATGAATGTTATAATCCTAAATGTGTTTAGTCAAGGTCTATCTCAGAGGCTGTAAAACACTTTCCAACACACTGGAACAACCCTATTATACAAAGGATAAAAAACCAACCAACAAAACTGCTGTCGCTGTAAGGAAGAATTACTCACATATTTCCAATATGCAGCAAAATCTTCAAGTATTTGTGCCATTTAGGACATATCATAGCAGACCATCTTCCCCAGGTTCAGAACTCATGTGTGGAGATGAAGCCATGTAGATTGGCAATGTTTTAATCTAAGCATTTTATAAATCAAGCTTGGGGTTTTTTTTGCCTTAATGAAAGTCAAGTAGCGCTGATTTTGGTTTAGTGTTTTATTAGAAATTAAATCCTCTTAGACATGCAACACTTTGTGAACAAGGTAGTTTACTCAACAGCAGCGTTACTTAGCTAACCCAAGATGAAATGGTAATAAGGTGTGTAAATTGAAACTATTTAGCTAATTTGTTGGCAGGGGAATCACTGCTATTCTCAGCTGTGAGATCAAGGCAAACTTCTGTTAAAATAAGCCATGCTTTAATACTGGAAGCAATGTCAGAAAAAAACAAACAACACATACTTAATTTAGGTCTCCAAATCTAAAAGTTTCTTAAGCAGCTTCCAAAATGAGTAGCATATATAGCTCATCAAAACCTTTATGATGAGAGAGATTTGCAAGCACATTTTGTTAAATCAGACTATAATTTAAAAAAATAAAATCAATACAATATTTTTCTTGCTTGTATCACAATATCTGGTATTGTATTCTAGAACCTACTGCAACTGATAATTTTCAGCTCAATTCTCTATTTCATTTCCTCAAGTGCCCTGATAAAATCCATTCTTGCTATAAGTGTTTACTGACATTAGTCTTTAACCAAATTCTAATTCTGTCATACCATCAGCAATACAGAGAAAATGAAAGCAGACTGCTGAAGGCCATAAATTATCTGTAGGTCTACCTGCACAAGGCATTTTGTCATTCTGCCCAGACCAGAGAAGTCTGCGACATGTATCAGTTGTAATTCAAGGTGACCTCCATCCCTGCACTGTGTTATTCCCCACTCATGTAAAAATTAGATGTTCCATTCACATCTTCATGTCATAACTATTGCCTATGGATATTATACTTACTTGAAAAATTTCATCGATTCCCAGGGGACAAACATGGATATTAACATTCTTGTCAAAGAGATTATTGGATTTTCAATCTACTAAATACGGAAAGAAACCTCAAGCAGATTGGTTTTGCCTCAGGTATGTATTCTCGTCATGAAGGTCATTTTTTTTTATGCCTTGCATTTGATTACTGCAATATATCTTAGAATACACAACAAAAAGGAAAAAATGGAAGTCTGAAGTTGCTCAAACATCCAGTAACACATCATATATATATAAATATCACTTTTGGGTGTTCAGGATTTACTTTATATTTTAAAATGCTCCAGTGAACTAAGGTTATGTTTTTACTGTAGGCAATAGCATAACCACAATCTTTGTAGACATACCCAAGCTAGTCTAAAATTAGCTGTCTCCTGTATGCTACCATTGTTGCTATAGCAGCCTAGAGCTCAGGATTTGTTATCAATGCCTCGACATAGTTTTTCAGGCACAGGACACCCATGCACGTAAAGTGTGCATAAGCCAAGTATTCTGAACACAGGTTTGACCACATCACATAATTAAATGTAACGTTATCATTTTTAAATAGTTTAGGGTCATTCCTAACTGAATTTCTGTCTGGATTCAGTTCTCACAGCGACATGGCCTAGTGAATAATTTTATAAACTGTTCTGAATACCAGAAGTTCACTATTTTAGGCTGAGTTTTCAATTAAAATATGTTTGGTCCCCTCCGTCATTTTTTTTCTTTTCTAGACTGACTATAAAAGATGACTAAGTCATAGTTTGTAGTCTAAATGTATTCCTCCACACAAAGAAAGCCTTTATGATTTAAGCTCAAGTAAATGTAGTAGAACAGGAGAACATTCATTCTAATTATAAATAAATAGATGAATCTAGCAGTAGTAGACCAAGAGAGTAGAACTGTTTAAGTTTTTTTAGTTATTTTGATTTTCCAGTTTCTAAGAGTCAGTACTCTTGGGATAACTTGGTTTGCTTTGCCTGGGAAATTTAAGTACCTTATCATTAATCAATATTACATTATAAGAAGTTTCCAGTCCCATATGCTCTTGATAGAAACATGCTAGTTTTGGGGTTTTTTTTGTATCATTCCAAGAAAGTAAGATCCAATAGAACCTTGCTGAAATATTCTTTTTAGTATTAAATAAGGAATGCATAACTAGAAATAATGTAAAATCAGGAATATATAAATAGAATTTTAAATATTTCCTGATGATTTCAGAAAATACTTAATACTGCCATTTCAGCTTAAAAAGGCCAGTTTGGGAGAAGATGCTGCAGCTGATTTTCAGTAAGCAGAAATAGTAAGATGAATTTTGGATGTAACAATTAAATGGTGTTGCCTCATGTAATAACTACTCTTTCTTCTTCCCTTAA
>VZTT01072362.1:58649-73295 GCA_013400855.1 Buphagus erythrorhynchus
GTCTTTTTTGAAAAAAAAATTTTTAAAAAAAAAAACCAAAAAAAAAAAAAAAAAAAAAAAAAGCTTAATTTTCACTAGAATCAGACTAGAGGGAGAGAAAACAACAGAATAAGAGATTTATAAGAGATTTTGCTGTCTGACAAAAGAGACATGTACCTGTAGAATAAAAATAGGCTGACTGCTGTGCAGACAGCTCAGACATGCCAGTTTGGTCAGCGTGATGCACCCTGTGCCACTCAGGAGAACAGCAGGGGACTCATGAATTTTCATTGCCTTCCCAAAGTGCCCATCTCAGCTGGACTATTAAATCTATTTTAACCATAATCTCACCGTTAACTAGCCACCCACACAGCACAGTCTGCAGGTTCTCACGTGAGATGCACATGGATGAAATGTAACATTGCACTTTGCAAGAAAAGCTGCTTCTGTCAGTTTTCATTTCCAACACAGGGTATTTCTTAGAGTGTTTCTAAACATGGTAGCAGAAAATGTATATATGGTGAAGGAATAATAAGGCACTAAATATTCTATACATTATTAAATCATATAGCAACACTTCTAACCTACACTTAGAGTACCATGTATCATTTAAACACTTCAAAAATAGTAGCCTCTATGTACATTCTTATTTCGCATTCTTAAAGTATTGTTTATGCATTCTGTATTTAAATGCTGATTTCATGGAGCATATCTCTGGAGCAGTTTCTCCCTGATCTCCTGGAATTAATAGATTACAGGGTCAGGGAGATCTTACAGAAGTTTTATTATGTTCTCGGAGAAGCCAAATCTAATTCTGGTAAAAAATCCAACCTCAGATCTATATATACATCTGTCTGCCTGTCTGAAAGAGACAAGAACACTGATAATTGCACCCCCACATATACAGATATGTATTAAAGAAGATAAGCAGAGCATCCAAATCACAAACAGACATCATTTCTCCCTCCATCAAACTCGCCAGTTTCCAGTCCTCTGTCCCATTTTTCTGACCCAACTTTTGTCACTCCAGGCTTCCAAAGCCACCACCTACTGCTTTTTCTCTAACTGAAAGTCATTCAAGGCATTTGATTTTTCTGTTGCCTCAGTTATCAGCAGAGGAAACAGAGACTTCTGTCCTCCTTCCATCTACACTCCTGTCCAGCTCCTCGGTGGTAACAGAGCATTGACTTGTCTGCAGTGGGACCTGCAAGAGAACTAAGGGCAGTCACTCCCTGCCAGTAATAGCCTCAAAATAGCCTCAAAGCTTGTAGCTTCTAGGCAAAGCACATAGAATTTTTAGGCTTAGACACATTTGAGTAGATTCCACACAAGCCAAAAGACTTTTATTCACAGAAACCGTTTCACTGAGAAGTTTGAAATTCTCACTTGAAATCCAAAGATGATAAAATTGTGCTGCATAGAACAATAGGAAACAATCTAGTAAGAATAAAATATTGTTCCATATAAAACATGAAATAATAAAGATAGTTCAGATTTTTTTCCCTTACTATTGCAATATAAGATATTTGCAACCTGGCCTTGCAAAGATGACCCATGAAGGGTTACATTTTTATAAAACAGTTATACTTTAGGGTGGGTGCATGACATGGAAGCCATCAACCCTAATGTTTAGCATTTGGCAAAGTTACAAGAGAGAAAATCCTCAGAGTGCTTTAACAAGAAATTAATGTTAATGGAGAATAGCAGAGCCCACCCTTCCAGTAACACAGAGGTAGCTTTTATTCCTTGTTATCATTCTTAATTTACTTTGAAGGTTTGGGAAATAATTATGCATAAAATTCTGTCATCTTGGCTGCTGCTCATCAGTAAGTGTCAAAAGATCACACAGAGTATATATTTGTAGCTATGATTTCACCTATCATAGTGAGAAGCTGCTAGCTATATAAGGGCCCTTGTTTTCATGAGCTGTATATAAAAATATCCTTAAACTAATTAAAATAGTTAATGAAAAATTNTAAGATGGAAGAAGTGTACTGAATTAAGAAGAATTGGACACAATAAAAATACTGCCTACCCACAAAGCATCATCTCTACTTGATTTTAAACTGATCTATAAATATGATGTGAACAATAACATTTTAAAAGTGCTGATTTTTTAAGTAACAAATACGATACCTAAGACAATTNCAATCCCTTCCCCTTATTCTTCTCCCAACACATCCTTGTGGAGAGAAATGAAGAGATGATGAAGGAATAGTGAGAAAACAGAGTTATAAAACAGAGAGTTTGGAAGTATGAAGGAACACAATAAGAAACAGAAGATTGAAAAATCAAAGAAACTATTTATTAGGAGATAAATAAATTAATTACTTTGAAGATAAAAATTAATATTACAAAACCGATAGGTTGGAGAAAGTGTAATGGCAAAGGGATGGAAAGGGAGGATGAAAGAAAATTCTCATAAGAAGTATGTACTCTGAAGGACTGTTGAGTGATGGCACTAAAACAGATATTAAAGGGCAAATACATAGTTTCCCTCACACTTCTTGTTAATAATAAATGAAAATTTTCTTTCAAAATATATATTGGCAATTACTTTGAAAATATACACATAATATATCTTTGGAACATTTTTGTGTGTGCCTATAAATTTACTAGATGAATACTTGTATTGCAAGTCTGTAGTTTTAAGTTCTATCTGTAGATAATTAAGATAGTAACTGTCACTGCACATATCTGAAATCTCAAGCTACACTTTGTCCTAGCATTGTCATTAAATGAACCTAAAATAGCCAGTAAGAGGTGAGGACATTTCACACAAATGACTTGTCCATACACTATTTCATACTGTATAAAATTACTGGTCTGAATTCTGAGGAGTTAAAGGATTATCTTTATAAAGGCTAAATATATTGGAAATTTCTTTCATCATCCATCATAGGAGAAATACCTAGAATAAGCCCAGAAACAGGAAAAAGAAAGGTTCTAAACATCAAAATGTGTCATTAATATATTCAGTCTCCTTTTTGTGACAAATATTTCAGATTGAAAATCGTATATTGCATGTCACTGCACTCTTTGTAAAAGAATTTATCAAAACAAAGAGCTGTGGTGAGAAATGACCCAGAAAATCAAACCAAACCAAACTTGGTGAGACCTACAAAACTTACAACATAATAACAAGTGGTTTAAGCAAAGTAATACAATAATACACCAAAGAGTGTAATTTAACTTTACACATTCAAGGGGAATTATACTTGTTTCTGGTTGAAAACCATTTTATTGTTTAAACACTTTTAAAAGGACAGTAAAATCTCGATCACTCTTTCCATCAGTTAATTTCACGCAGGAGAATTAAATAAATAGATTACAATATGTTGACTCGCATGGATTAACACTACTTCAAAAAGACGTTATTTTGAATCATAATGGTTCACAAAGTAATTATCTTTTCTCCCTGCAATTACAGGTCCTTAGGTAATTGATTTTGTCTGTAAATATATATGTATCAATCTTCTTTTCCATAATGTCTGGAATACCTACATTATTTCTGTTTACTCTCAGGGCCTGAAGTTTACACTCTTGCCTCCCAGGAATACCATGGCCTGTGCTCAAGGACAGCTCTCTGATATGGCACTAATCCAAATTCACACTACTCTGAAGGAAGAGCTATTCAAGAAAGAGCCTTAAGAGTCATGCAGGGAGAGACCTGCCCCTGCTTCATTCAGGAGCTTCTTCAGGCCATCCCATTGACCCTTGCTTCTGTGCCTTGCCTTTTCCTGCCCACACACCTTTCTGATCCAGAGCTGGCACTACAGCCATGATGAGAGATCTCTGAGCTGTGTCTGATCCTCACCCCCATCACTGGACCTGAAATGAAGAAAGAAACACAAAACAATCAGACACAATGCATGAACTCCACAGAGGTCAAACACTTATTGCACATTTCTGAGTGTTATCTCTCGTGCCATACTGTAAACCTGAGCTGTAAGATTCTCTGCATCGCTTTTCATCTGATGCCCTGTCCCTTGCACTGTCTTTCCTGCCTGTTTCCTTTAAACAAAAGCTGCTACAAGAAATTGCCAATGGCCAGCTCTCCCTTGCTTCCTTCCTGACAAATAGGCTGTGACATTCTTCCATGAAAACACCTCAGAACATCATCTGGATATCCTTCTAGGCCATTGGAAGGATTACACCCTGGTGAGGAGAGACTGAGACACCTGAGAGACTCTAAGACTGAGCAACAGAGGCAGAGAGTCTGTGCAGCTACCTCAGCAACTAATCAAAAACCAAATTCATCCACAAATGAATAAGAGGGAAAACTGGAATGTTCTATGCAATTGTGATATTTACCACAGCTAGAAATTATATATTTCAAAAGCCTTAAAGGACACATCTTACCATTCCTGTTTGTTCTGACACTAGATTCATAGGAACACCACACAACATATTAGTCTCACATTATGCATGGGACCACACACATGCACACACACGCACAATAGACCTGAGATTTTCATGGTGGTATTAAAACTGGTTTTTTTTGTAATTTCTTGCAGTAAAAATGGTGACCTTTATTCCCTTTCCTTCTGTATCACTGATGGATTATCAGTGATATAAAAGTCAGTGTTTGTTCAGGCAACTGGAGCTTTGCTGTGCTGAAGTAGTAGAACACAACAGGAAAAGGGGTGACAATAATGTAATGAATATACAAGATCCACTCCTCAATTTGTAACATGGATGTGAAGTTAATTTCTTAGTGTCACATATTTAGAAATTATGCACAAAATTAAACAATACAACAAAGGATAAACTAAGAATAGTAACACCATAACATAAAATCTGAAGGATGAGAACTCATTAAATCCAAATTTATGAACATAATTTAATGTTGTTAAGTTGATATCTGCCCCACAATATCTAACATTTTCCAAATGTTCCCGGTCCAATTGTTAACAACCTGCTGTACAAACAGTAATCTCAGTAGGCTGAGGAAGAAATAAAAATCTGCAACTAAAATTTAAAGAACTTAATTCAATACCAATTTAACCACAAATATGTTTGCTTAGCTTAAAATTGCCATTATCTACCTGTTTATTTAAAACCTGAATTTATGAACTGAAAATACTGAATGGTAACAAAAAGTCCATCTTTAATGGAATTAAGACTAAATTATTACCTCCTTGAAGTAGAATACACAAGAGACATGTTTTTATACTCTTTTTTTTTTTTTTAAAATAAAAGGTGACCTGTCAAGTTTCATATGAGCAGATAAAGGAAAGAACTTACACTGTCCTTTGCAGCAGGGCTCTACTTCCTTTCGGATCATTCCATTTCTTTTTCCTTGCTATAGAAGTCAAACAGAGCTTCCCAGCTCTGTGACCATCCTGATGAACTGCATCTGCCAGGGAGCAGCAGAGCCACTGGTTCCACTTGCCCTGCAAGAGGAAGAGTATCCAAAGTCTCCACCAGCTGGGGCTCTGGGCTCACAGGAATGGTAGGTTGCACCGAGGACCCCTCCAAGCCAGGGCAGGATTTTCATGTAAGTCTCCATGACAGAAGTGGAAAGAAGAGGGATGTGTATCTGGTAGCACTTTTGAATTACCTTCCAGGCTCCAACCAGTACAAGGATTTCCTGAGCCAGATGTATCTTTCAAAGTATGTAACCACCATTAGTGTTTATCTCCTCCAAAAATTTGTCCAGCCTTCCCTTGAGCCCTTGGGAGCTTTTAGCACCTTCAGCAAACACAACATTAGTAAATACAAGTATCTCTACAAGCCCCTGTATGAAGAAGCTAATACATGCTTCCCAGATCTATACTCCTTCCCCAAGGAAAACATTTCAAGGCAAGAAAACTGTAAACTGAACTTGATTAAATAAAAAGCTTAATGCTTATGAAGAAGCACAAGAAGTTTACTTCGAATTCCGAGTGTTAATTTGAAGGACTTTAGAAACAGGCCTTAATTATTTTATTCTCCAAATGTACCCACAAGGCCTGATACTTTTTTTTATTACTATTGGTACTGCTTAACAACTCAACTTCTTAATCACAGAGATGTGTAAACTGTCTCTTTTCACAGTAATTCTCAGGATTTTTGGTAGTTCAATATTTTCTGCCGTTTTTTCACGATATTTAGAATTACATATATAATTCACATTCGTTTTCCTTTTCTTCCTCCACATTTTATATATAAAAATGTGCTGTAAATTATGACTTTTATCTATTTTCTAAAACATATTTTTACTACCTTCATCTGCACTATGGAAAGTTTTGTCTTTCCTTTTTTTTCCTTAATAAAAGGTCTTCTCCCCTCCCAAGAGACAAGTCTTATCTGGTGATTCACTGCTGATTTGACCATTTTATCCTTACCTAGAACACGTGTATCATCTCTTTATGGACTTATTTGCTATGCAAAGCAATACATTTTCTCATTTTCCCCACCTTGCAGATATTTCTGGAGCAAATTAAGCCCACTAATATTCTAATCATGTGAATTATTCCACTGAGTGTCTCATATGCCAATTGAGACACTGTTGTGATCATTAATTAAGATTTCAGCTCTTCCTGTTTATTTCCCTTCACAAATTAGTGCAGAAACAATTAAAATGTTTGATGGATTGACATTCTACTATTGTGTTTGTCCTTCTTATGACCTTCTTAAAATCATCCTTAAACTAAAAATGTTTAAGTCATCTCCCCACTAATTATTGTATATACATATCTTTGAATACTTGGAATCTCTTTTGATCCAATTTAAACATTTTGTCATTAGTGAGTGACCAAGACTGTGTCTCAAAATGTTCATGACAGCAGAACTATATTTTATAGTCAGTATTAATAAAGAAATTACAACAGGTCATGGAATTATTTCACTGCTCAAAATAATTATAATATCAAGTAATTTTCCAGTTTCCTCTTCTCTCCTATCCATGCACATGCAAGTACAAATACTGTACAAAACTGTGTCAACTATTGTTCTGGTAAGGTTTCCTGTATAAACATCACTTAATTCCTAGGAATTACGAAATAAGACTTGGGAAATTCCTTTATGTACTAACAACCCTGTGAGCAGATATCTCTCACTGAATACATCCGCTTGAACTAAATTCAAATTCACTATGTTATGGTGCATGTTATTAGCTCTCACATATGCACTTGACAATTTTTTTAAGTGGCAGGTTGCTCTTACTGAAGCTGAGAACTTTTAAACATGTTCCTCTATGAGAAAAGTGAAAAAAAAAAAACCAACAGTAAGAGCAGTTTGAAAAGGTAAGAAAAATTAAAACCACTGGAACTGTCCCAGTTCCACAGAAACACACCCAGAGAACCCATGAAATGTGCAGAATACCCTTTAAGGTGATTAACAGGAATCAGTGTTGTGGAAAGAATTACCATGCATCAAGGCTTACTATTAGATTCCAACACTGTTTTGTAAGCACTGTCACAACAATGCTAATATTAGGCTGCAATTTCAGTTATATTTTCAGCAAAAAATATTTCTTCGTATAAAGCTCTCTCCTGTATTCCTCCACGCATGGCTTCAAACATCAGATGTTAGGTGGCAGTTAGCTGTTTCATTCAATTGGTTCCAAAGCACAAAGCTTTCAATTGTTGTCTCTGTCTAACATCAAGTACATCAATTACTCATTCCCAATCTTCAGCCATACTTCTGCAATTCTAAGGATTTTTAACGAGCATACTGAAGAGCAAGTACTTGAGAATTTGTCCTAAAAAGTACCATCTTCATCTTCTCAGTCATCTCCAATATGAACTAAAGTTCAACTAGCTGTTCATATATTTTTTCCTTTCTCTCATGTTTGTGTTAAAGTGTTCATATCACATACTTCTGAAATTCATACCAAGCTTTTGAAGGTCTACTATTAAATATGTAACAGAATCAAAGCACTCTCCTCTTCAGCAAATTCCAGGGTTACCTGAGGGTTCCATTGTCTCCAGTGCTCTCTACCTGCATTCAATTTGAAGAAAGGTACCTGTAAGAGCATATTTACACAGCATTTGCTCTTAAAGCTGTAACTGCTTACTACAGCATGTAGTAAAGCAAAACAAAAAGTAAGAAGAAAATATTCTAAAATACTTTCTAAAGCAAGAAGAAAGTATTCTAAATGGCCTCCATCTCCTATCTTACAGCAAGTTACACAATAAAACAATATGTTGTGTTTAGCTCCAGTAATTAGAGTTGCAAGAATTATACTAAAATTACTTAGTTTTCCATTATCGGAGTCTTAAAAAATTGAGTATTGACTTAAGAAGAGAAAGTGTTATCTGACATATCCATCAGCACAGAAAACAAATCAATATTGGCACTTTTGTAATTTCACTAGAGTGTGTGTATTGAAGACCAGGCAGAGGGTGGGGTAGGGGTTAGAAGCTATTCTATGCAGAATGCTCTGGGACAAAATCTGCTGTTTAAATATATACAATGCTTATTATTAGATATTTGTATTTTTTATTAAAATAATGTCATAGTTTTGATTTGCCAATTTAAATATACTTATTTTCTGTTGTGAGACAGAACCAGGAGCAAAAGAGCAAGGCAGGCCTAAAACTTAAAAGGGTATAGAAATTTTATTAACTACACAGTGAAAGAAAAAAAAATATTCAGAATAAGATCTTCACACCATTCTCTCCTCCCCTCTCCCAACTTTCATAGCAACAAGACAAACATGCAAAGGCTACTTCAGTCAATTTCCAATTTAAACAGTCTTTTTCAGTTCACTTTGGAGAGAGAAGTTTCTTCTTGTCAGGCCATAGGGACTTCTCCACAAGTGAGGGGGGCAAAAACAGCCCAGTCCTCTCGTGGCTTCACTTTCACAATTTTGCATCCGCCCGGGAAAAAAACTTGCAAAGTCGTGAAGCTCCTCCCATCCTCACAGCTCTCCCAAAGCTGTGCTTTATGGGCCGTGTTAAACTCATGGGGTATTACTTTTAAGAATGAACTGTTCCAAAGCAAATGTTCTCTTCATCTCTTTTTCTCTGTTCATGCTTCCTCCTCAGAAAACTCAAATCCCCTTCCTTCCTCGGGGCAAAGATTCTCAACACAGGTACTTCAGGCAAATAATCTATCACATGGAACACTTCAACCCCCCATGTCCTTTTCTCCACAGTTTATAGGAATTTTTCAGTGCGATATCAGTTCATCCCTACGATCTTACAAAAAGATTTTCAGCCATCTTCACAGCATCTCCTCATTCTCCTTCCATCTAAAGAAAACTTAGCTCTTTCATTTTTTCCTTCTCACTCAAGGGAGGATCGAAAACTCTGCAAGTCTTATCTGAGCATGGAAAGAGTTAAGACTTCACACAAGAAAAACAAAAGCAAGGTTGCAATGCTGGAGCTGGGCCAAGATTTCACAAACTCGGCCGCGCTGGAAAAGGAGGGGGGAGTAGCTAGGATTTTAATCAGCCACCCTGGATCTCTCTGGCCACTGTGCATGGCCACCCCTCCTCCTCCCTGCCGGGCCATGCCAGCTCCCCGGACAGGGGCCCGGCCCGGGCCCGCCCCCACCCCCAGGCCCGCAGGCCTGCAGTGGAGCCAGGCCGGGCCGGAGTTACCTGCACTGCTGCCGGAAAGGAAAGAGAGCTCTTTTCCGGCTTACCTCCTTCAAAATGTGTGTTCACGGAGCGAACTAACTTTCTCCAATTGGTCTTTCAGGCTGTCAATAACTAAACCAGCCTCCAATTGGTCTCATCAGCTCCCAGAGGGAGTTCTCACAGAGAGAACTTTTTCCCGAGTTTTTTCTCTCCAGGTGAAACCACGACAAATAAATATAAAATAAATGCAAATAATTTCTAAAGCAAGACAAGCAATCTCCAGAGTTATGCGCCCTTTTATTTTTTTTTTAAATGGAAGCCACATTTTTCTGCTTTTTAATCATACTCTTTGAATAGATGGCAATTTGAAGTATGGCATCATGGTTGAGCATTTCCAGTCTATATTAATATTTGCTAAAAAGAAAAGCCAAAACCCCACACTCTCTGCTATCTAAAAAAAAAACAAAAAAAACCTGGAAGGCAATTTAAAAAAATCATTCTATTATTTACACACTCTAAGCAATTTAAACTTTGTTCAGCTCACAGTTTCTGGTTGTTAGTGATCAGACACAACAAGATCTGTTTTATTGTAACCAAAAATATCAAATACTTCTTTATTATCTGTTCAGTGTAATTATCTGTGTTGGACATCTCATAGGAATCCATCCAGAGACTATTTCTGCAAGGTGTTGAGTTCTCTGCAAAAAAATTCTAAATGTCCTCAGATCTTATTAGTGAAACTGAGAGTCCTCAATGCCCTGAAGAATTAGGCCAAAATTCAAATTTTGTTTCATTATCAACATCACAGGTTCTCAGATGGTTTACACCAGCTCCAATGGCTATTGCTCTAGTCAAGACTGGCTTTCACAGAGCAGTTTTGAGAACTGCAGCTGGAACACAGAAATCAACATATATTTTAGAGGGAGGGAACAACCTGCCATCAAGATGCAAAGATGCCCTTTACCCTCCAATAATAAGCACACATACATTTCTTACTGAATTTGTGACTGGTATCATCAATCCAGAGACACTGTCTGTGCTAATCCACATGGAAGATGCCTGGAAGGTCACAAAAACCAGCATTTCCTTCTGTGGGAAGCTGCCATGACTCTCAATGTTCTCAGCACTGCCAAACGTTTGATCTATAAACCTGTATTTATGCTGGCAGTTCACACTCAGTTTGAAAATCTGCAAATCATTTTGCTCAGCAGTCTTCAGCACATTAATTTGCAACACAGTTGGCAGAACATATAGTAAACATAGTGGTCATCCAGTTTCCTTCAAAGTTTGCTTCACCGACAGTGAACATACTGTTCACTTTAGCTCTGAAGTCTCATATAAACGTGTCTTACAAGGAGGTAACAGTCTACTTTATTCTCAGAAATAAAAATATGACAATAAAACAAAGCATTTGCAATTGCCTTCTGTCATTATCTGCAGAATTTTCAGGCAAAAAAAATCAGAGGTTTTTTCCTCCCTTAGTATTAGCCTGTCTCTCATTTCTAAACCAAGCTTATTTCTTGAACATAACACTAACAAGTCTGAAAGTAACACCTAAAAGAAATACTAAACAAGACCCAAATGGATAACACATCTTTCAAGAGTTATTTAAAATTGACTAAAACTATTAAAGGGAATATTTTGAGGAAGAATCTTTTTCAAGGAATATTTTCACAAGAATACACCACTATAAATGTTAGCATAAGATATGGAATGGGTAAATATTTATTTCATCCTGTGTGGATTCTCTACCTGCTTCCATCTTCTTCTGAATATGTGGTGATCTAGCAAGTTCTTTAATCAAACAAGTATTTGATCTTCTGAGAGTTTTAATTAAGACAAACCTAAAGTTTGTGTAGAAAGTCCTTGAAACACTTAGTCCAAAAGTAGTGAACAAGCCTGAAAGAACTCCAGGAAATACAGGGCATTTGAGCAGCAGACCAAAATGATAAAGAATGTAGAAAAACGTTCTCAGCTATGAAACAAAACCTTGCAAGTAGACCTGAAAATCTAGAAATAAACAGATAACAGATGCAAGGTCCAGGTTACTGAGGACAGCAAGTGGGGTGAAACAAAGCTTGGAAAACACTGGAAGACCACTGGGTTTAGAGTCAAGGAACTGAAAACTGTGAACTATTACTTCTGACATTTGTTGGGAGTGCTCCAGTAAGTCAGCTTCCACAGGCAAAAAATGGATGGATCTCTGCATGGGTGGAAGAATAGCAGGCAGGTGTTGCCAGCCTAGGAACACTGATCACTTGTGTTTTGTCCTTTTGCCATTTCTTACACAGGACTTAAACTGGAACCCGTTTCAAACATAATGGGTTTCATGCTTTCTTTGTCATAATCACAGACCAGGGAAACCACATCAAACCAAACGACATGCAGGTTTATTTCTGCGAATAACAAGACCTTCTATTGTCCTTCATTTCTCTGAATAATAAACCAAATATACTCATTTGTATGGAGGTGTTTGCCACAAACTTGTATTTTTAGTCCTCAGTAGGGTATAGTAAGTTCAGAGAAAGGAGACAGGAAAGGAATAACATTTAAATAATTTGGAAAGTACTGCAGTTAATAAATTATACTTTTGCTCTTCCCTAGTGAATTTCTCCCACCTTGACATGCTTGACAACTATGCATTAGTTTAAAATTCCAATTTGTAAAACTGGCAGGTTGAAAAAAATACTAAAACATGCTTGTTTACTGGGCTAGAAATCTTGAACTGAATGTGCCAGATTCGCAGCAGAAGTGGCTTTTGGATGAAGGCTGATCTCTGACCTTGTCATGTAATCTCTGCTGAAATCAGTGAAATGTGCATTTACTAAGAAGCAAAGAAATCATTTCAAACATAGCATCCTTATCTGATATTGGAATTAAAATAGCTGCATCAAATCAAATATCCACTCTATTTTTATCTGTCTTAGGCTGTCCTTGATACTTCTGAAGCTCGATCCAGCTGAGATCACTGGATCTAAAAATTCTTGTTTTTCTTTAAAAGCTTTTTTTTTTCCTGTCACCTTACAGATCCTCTCTGAGTCATATGAGGTACAGAAGATATATTCTTGCCATCACTAAAGCAGTAGAAGGAGGATGAGCATAGACTATGTCTAATTTTGCAAGTAGCATGGCACAATGGCAGTGAAATTTGTAGAGCAAATCATTCTCTGCAGAAGACCAGCAGTCCATGTTTCATATTTATATATATATATGTTTATATATTTATATATTTGAAAGGATCATAGCTGACTAATTCCCGTTTGCTCCTGTGAACCAATGCCCATTAGAGGTCAGAGCTCATTAGCTGTGCTCTAACAGGACAGCACCTCTTATCAATTCAGGGCCATGAGGAAAGAATTGAGTTAGAGCACTCTGAAAACACTTGGAAGTGAACTTAAGCACAATTGTTAAAAGACTCCTTATCTAATATTAAACACTAAAGTGGACATAGTTATAGATATGCTAGACCTTGTTGCTTAAGATCCCTGACAAATCATAAGTTGTTCATGAAATTCACAATAGTAGCACACGATGGCAGGAAGATATTAGGGCAGCTAGACAACAGAAAAATCCACCCCAAAGCAGCAGGATAATCCACAGAAAAGACAGTCTTATGCCTGTAAAAAAACCCTCTGAGATCACACTGTTCATGACTGCACAGAGAGAATTTTCTGGAACATAAATCTAAAATCTCCAGAAGCTAAAACCATTCAAAACAATGGTACTGCACAGCCATATTCATAGTCTACGTGCTTCAGAGTTGGAGAGATACGGTTAGTTTTTCCCTTTTCTGCTTAAGTTGAAATGTCAAAAATAGAGTTCAATTTGTTCTTTGAATGAGTTTATTATCTTATGTATTATAAGGGCATGTAAGCAAATGGAACCCATATTCAGAGTGGAGTTTAGAATGTAGTGTTTTGCTTATTCTGTTTCAGAAATACTTTATTTTTTATTAGAGCTTTTAATGTATTGGAAAAATTATTTGGGCGTGGTTTTTCTTTTCATCTGTCTTTATTTCACTTGTTTCCCCATGTGCGGAATTTGAAGATTCACCTTAAATTTTTCACCTGCTAGTTCATTTGGGAAAAAGTTGTTTGACCTTCCTCTACGTTAAATATACATATAAAAACCTTATGAGATTTATGACTATTAAAAAATTCAGTTATTACTGAAATCACAGAAACCTTGACTGGAAATACTATTAACAAAAATTGAGCTATAAAAGCTATGCTAATCCCTTCTGGTAAATTTGAAGCATATTATAGACTGGTTTAATTTGAAGCATCTGATTTCTCACAGAGATGAAAACAAGATCCTTTGAAAAATGAATAATTAAAAAAATCAATATTTATTTTCACATGGGAAGATACCTTGGGAAAAGCTGAAATACTTATGGATAATTTATTAGCAGAAACATTTCTACTCCCACCCTACAACACACTTCACTTAAACTGTTCTGAGAGGCTGATTCCAACCTGGCTTATTCATAGCAAAGATGCAAAACAACTTTGGGGTGAAACATCAGGAGCAGAAGGGGAGAAAATAAAAAAAAAATAAAATAGGTGTCTTGCAGATCAAACAGTAACTGAATAAAATCACTAGGAAAAAGAACCCCAAACCTCAAAAACCTGAAAACTTCATATAATGACTAATAAAACTTGTATTAAAAGGGAAGATGGCCTTTACATATTATTGATTTTAACGTCTTTGCTAACAGTATGGAGTATAGAAAAATGCTATTTTCCTGTAGATGAGATTTCTGTAAGGTTTCTGTAGTATCAGTGGGCAAAATTTACTTCCATGTACGCCAACCTATGAAAAAACAGGCTTGAATGACTACATCAGGAGACATTGCGGTAATAAGGTAGTAATATGGACATTAGAAGATAGCAGGGAATGAATCTAGAGAAAAAAACTACCTCAGGCCAGGGACGTGAGATCCACATAGTAAGTTGTTGGGGGTTGAATTTTCCATTTTTTTTTTCTGTGGAATTTTTCCCATTGTTGTGCAAAGTATTTGGGTCTACACCCATAAGCTCAGTTAACAGTTTTCTCTCAAAGGGGGGAGGAGAGGGGCAACACCGGAAAAGAAGAGCTGAGGTAAGGGGCTTGTGCTCTGCCTCTCTCTCGCTCGTCTGCCTCGGAGCAGGACGGTC
>VZTT01072363.1:3196-21092 GCA_013400855.1 Buphagus erythrorhynchus
TTGCTTCATCCCACCTCCTGCCCTTATGAAGGACTCTTGAAACAGTGCATCTAATTTATCACTTCCTCTTCTGCTCTGCCTTTTCAGCCCCCGCAGGCTGTCTCATTTGCATTAAAAAACATATACTGGTTTAGAGATGAAAAACAACTTCTGGGAACTGGTTTTGTTGATTGCCTCTACATTAAAAGTGTCCAGAAAGAAAGGAAGAATCATTATACATTTAGAAGGACAACTCATGAACTTGAGGGGAATATTGCATTTTCACTGGACTATGGCCTGCATTGTCTGCATTATTTTTGCTGTAATAGCCAGAAATCTAGGTTTTGGCAGTGTGATAGAGTCAGTACTATCATAGAAAGCCTCACCAGCTGTCACTTAGGATCAGTTGTACTTTTCTTAGTGTCAGTTCCTCAGTGATGTGTATAACATCTGCATTTGGGAACTTTTTAGAAAAAGTCAAAAGGCCAGTGAATTATTTCATCTGAGATGGAAATGCAGTTCAGACAAGAATAAATGTAATTTAGGAGCCAGCTGAAAAAAAGTGCCATTCTGAAAGTCTAAAAAAGGTTACATTTACCTTAAGGACTGAGCATGTAAAGAGAGACAGGGGCTAGTATTTCCCTCTCTAAGTGGGTGTAGCATCAGTGAAAAATAGTGGATGTGTAGGAGCACCAACAGCTTCTGCCAGCCAAAAGAGGGATTTTGCATCCAGGGCAGGACCATGGCCAGGAGGCAGCTAAAAAGGGAGGACTCAAAGGAGACTAATTCAAAGCTAAACTCTCAACAGAGCTCTAGATACCCCATGGGCATTAGACCTCCCTCTTGCTCATAGCAAAACTCCAGGCTTGTCTGCTTCTTATAAGAGGACATCCTCAAAATACAGTATATTTGGGGAACTTGGACAAAGTTTCTTGGTATATTTGCATGTCTGTTTAGCTAATTATCTTTCATAAATGTTGAAATTCTTTCTTCATCTTACCGCACTTGATCCTCTGAGGAAGGAAAGCAGGTTTCGACATACTGGCAGCAGAATCAGCATGCAGTTGAAATTCAGGCAGGCTGCAGGGGCCCTTGCAAGAGCCAGAGCACGCTGTAATTAGAGACATGCTGTAATTAAATGCATTACCTAAGACATTATCCAGGGCATGGGTAGGCACAGATTTCATTTATGTATTATATCACAACTTGTAAAGAGTGTGAGATCTAGAGTTCACATTTACACCGTGAATGTTTAATGGAATCATGCTCTGGTCAAGTCAGAAACACACGTGCAGGCAGAACACACTCCTGCAGACAGACACCTCCTGTTTTCAGTTTTGAATTAATATGGCTGTATAAAAAGCTCCCTGTCACATCTGGCATTCAACAGTCAAACACAGGTGCAAACCTAAGCCATTTAGTAGAGTTTTGTGTCCCAAGGCTGTGAAGAGTCTGTGGTTTCAGTTGGTGGGGCTTATGATAAATGGACAGCTTGTAAGAGAAGTGGTTTAAGTTCCCTGTCAGTAAAGGAGTCTAAGGAAGTTTGTTGCCTCAGCTTTTAGGAATCTATTTCCTTAATGTTGGTCTTTACACCCTGAATTATTTAAGATTTTTGAACTGTTTGAAATGAAGCAATAATGACCATATTAATCAAAACACAATGAAAAGAAGAAAAATAATATTTGCTGTCTTTGCATGGATTGAGACCCTTTTAGGTTTTAGACCACAGCTGTTTGGGGTTACACCGATCTCTACTTATCCAAGCACGAGTTTTTGTGACTTCAAAGGCAACTGCACCATGATTGCAAAGGACAGGATTTGATCCACAGACCAGAGGCTGTTTGCAGAATGGGATTTCATGCTTTGTAGAATTAAACCACAGCTTTGCAAACCTTTGGCAAAATGCTGTGCTCTGTAATCTGAAGCTTAGGCTGATTTTTATGCTGTGATCAGGGTTTTAAAATATGTGAACAAATTAATTTTCCCTGTCAATTGGTTGTGACTGTGGTAGCTTTGGAAGCAAGTTTGTAGTAGGAGACATCATGCTACATTAACTGGTTGGATTACATGGAATAGCCCAGGATGCAGGATCACTTCACTACCTGACTACCACTCACATTCTTGATGAATATATGAATGATGATTGCTTTTCAGAGCCAATATCTTTATAAACTATTCATGCTCTGAAAAATAATTGCAAGGAGAAATGACTGCACAACAGTACAATGGCAATATTTTACTCATCTTTTTCTTAATAAAGTAGCCACAATTAATGCTTAATTTAATTATCAGGAGCATAGTAGTTAACTGAAAACATCTTTAGAAAGGGGTCTGTCTATTTTTGTACCAGCTTTCTGTTCAAAAGCATTGGACATCTACCTGCATTCAGTTATCTGCTTGCATGTGACTTCTACATGAGCCTGCATCTCCAGCCACTAGATCCAGTTTTGATGAACTAAAACTATTCAAAACTGCTGTGTGCTCTGTCTGTGCCAAAATAATAAAGTCTTGTACTTACACCAAGGAGCACTCTGGTGTAGAAGAATTTGGGTGGGACATCATACACAAGGTAGTACCACCAAAAGAGGAAGACATTTAAGCCCAGCCACACAAGCTGAAAGAGAATTAAACAGGAAGCTTACAGTTTATTGTTAGAAATAATCCATCTGAATTTACACCGTTCAGATAGCAGTCAGTTACTTTCCTGTGACCCTGTCTGTGCAGAGAGCTGTACTGCTGGGTATAAAGTTTTCAGCAGGGGTGATAGAAATCTTTCTGGTCTAGATAGGCTCTGATGTGTGAACACAGAGTACAGAAGTGGAAATAGACAAAAATACTGCAATGTGCAGAGGAAACGTTTTCACAGGCCAAGGAGTTTAGGGTTGATTGTATCAGGACTGTCATATTATAATGACAGTTTAATTCTGAGTCCAGATAAATCTCCAAATACCATTGAAAGTTAGGGACTCTTCCAAATGGCAGTTCCACAGGCACATTAACCTATGTGAGAGGAAGACTTGGAAGCTGTGACAAAGAAGCTTGAGATCTAAATTTAGATGGGCTAAATTACACATAGGGTTGAATTCAAGAAGAGGGTCTGAAACCAGTGAGCATGGAATATTCAACCCAGGCCCTTTGGTAGCATGTAGACTACCCTAAACCAGGCTTCTTTTTAGGTGTACTGCAGTATTTTCTCACACTTGCACATCCTGAGGTGCAGATTTGTTAGGGAAAGACAAGTTATTAACTCTTAGGCAGCTACAAGTCCACCTGGCAAAAAAGATCATAATGAATCTGGATATTTGCCCTCCTGGAGCTAGTTGGCTGATTTCACATCTCATACTGAAACAAATCTGTATCACTGCAGTCAGTCTAAATAGTTTTACTAAGTGGTGCATTAAAACAGAGAGAAAATCTGAGAACTGGGAGAAACCCCAGAAAAGGTGACATTACAGTTCCTCGCCCCTCCTAACCCATACATTTTGCTAGTTCTTTGGCTCAAACAACACTGTAAAAAAACCCTTGGGATTATTTCAGATCTCGAAAATGTAAATAAATACTGGGAAATGAAGGGATTTCCATCAGGGTAAGGCAGTATATAGGAAATCCCCAAGATCTCATTAAAATATCAAGCTCCTTTCAGGATTAAGTGCTTGGGATATTTGTTAAAAGTGACAGTGGCACACTCTGGCAGTGTGTTTCTGTTTTGTTGAGGTGCACCAGTAGGAATTGTGTCTGTCCTGTTCCTGTCAAGCACTGGACAACCCCGTGCCTGCTCAGTGTGCAGTAAAGATGTAGAGGCCAAAGCAGAACACTTGGGTAAGGTTTCCAGTAATCTGTTCTTCTGGCTGGGTTCTTTATCAATATGTCTGTTAGTTTCCTTCCCTATTGCCCTGACCTCATTATAGCTTTGAGGTTCAAAAACCAAATTCCTTATTTGAACAAAATAAAGGCCTCTTACTTAATTATTTTAATATTTCAGTTCTGGTGGGGGAAAAAAAAAGAAGAAAAAGCCAGAATTCACCTCTTGGCAGTCTCAACTTCCTCAAGTCACTGAAGGTGACAGCAAACACAGTCACTCCCTTTCAAAGCACTGAAGTGCCACAGCTATGGGATTATGTTCCTAAATTACAAGGTCATACACAAGTACTGATTGCTCATAGCAGCAGAAATACTTCTTGGAATACTCACATTTCAGTCACCACAAGTATGCAAATTCTATGCCTTCTTTTTCTTCCTCTCAGTATTTACACCTTCTAACAACAGGTAGCCACAATGCCTGAACTCCTCTTACATTTTGGTTTTGTATATGTTTTTAATACATATATGTATATGTACATAATATATGTATAGAGGTGTACCTTTAGCCCTTGTATCACACTGTGAAGTAAAAAAAGAAAACACTAGAATATAAACTTAGTTTTCTCCAAGGAGGACTGCCCTGCTAACCCTTTAGCACTTGTAAATGCAACTGGGATTTTCCATACTTCTAAATCTTGCTCAGAATTAATTTAACCTACTTTCACAGACCCTCTATGCAAACTGTAACAAATTCAATTCAAATACTAGTTGTCTCAATGAAGGATTCATGAATCTCTACTCTAAATTCTTGAATCTGACATTAAAAAATATTTTATACCATCAAGACACTGTGCTTTCTGTTACACCCACTTCTCTTCATGAAAGTGCAAGAAAGGGTGATTGTTTTAATTGCTTTCTCTGTTGAAATGCACAAAGTTAAGTGAGTTTTAAAGTTATTTTTTTGCTTAACTAAAGTATTTCTAACAAAGCAGAGTTAATAAACGATCATTTTTCAGTTAACAATGAAGTCTTCAGCAACTGAAATACCAGAGAGCTCCTTAAAAATTATTCCATTGAAGCATTTCCCTGCATTTGCTGCCCCAGTTTCAGCATAATCAGGTGCATCTTTCACTGGCACAGTGAGAACTGCTTGGCACAGCTTTCTGTAGAACTTTTCACTAGACACAAATCACAATAAAAATTGTACTTACAACGACGAAGATGGACAGTCCCTCATTCTCCACCCAGTTCCCCATGGCTGCCTGAGATGTGTGTGCACAGCAGCCCTGCTCTCTCTGGGACAGCCTCTACGTCTTCTCTCATGAGGAAGTGAGAGCAAAAGGTTGCAGCACCCTGTTTCCTTTCTCATTCATTTGGGAAATGAGTTAACCATTTAATCAGGACCCCAGTTCTGCTTCAAGTAAGTTTCTACCATCTTTATACATAACGTTTCATAACTCAAATACATATAAACTGTTGAAATAGACTTTTTCATTGTCATACAAAGGATAGAATAAATTATACAACTGGACAGGTTTTCTGCTAAAAAATGTATTGCCACTTTATATAACTTTTAATGCTGAAGTGTAACATAGAAAGCACAGAAGAGTTACCTTTGCCCAGACCTGTCTCTTTTTAATCACCTCAGGACTGAGATGCAGCTCATGTTGATCTTTGTTGATAAATAATCACTAGTACTATTTTTCTTCCAGTAATTCAATGTCCATGGAAACTTCAAAGTGTAATCTAACATTCCTCTTTGTCTGGTATATTCAAACCTTGCAAAATTCCTTTCAAAATTCCTCTCTCTTCTGGCCAAAACTGAGGACATATGCCACTGGATAGGCTTTTTTTTCATGGTTTTGAGTCTCACAGAATCCCCTTTGATGGCCATCCCAAACAGATCACAGAATTATAGAATGATAGAATGATTGGGTTGGAATGAACTTTAAAGATCATCTACTTCCACCCCCTGCCATGGGAAGGGAGGACACCCACTAACTCAGGTTGCTCAGGGCCCCAAACAACCTGACCTTGGATGCTTTCAGGGATGGGGTAACACTTCAAGGGATGCTGGATGCCATCAGAGGGTCTGGTACCCATATTTTTGTTTATGGAGGGGGCCTCTGGAGTTAAGCAGTTGCAGTGGCTAGGGAAGGAAAGGAGGGAGGCAGTTCTGATTCATGGATGTCCATTCTTGCAGTGAAGACAAGCCTTCTCTCCCTGACCAGGCATGACAGTGTTCCCACTGCCTTTTTCTTCACCCTAGCTCAGGGTAAGTTACATGTGCCTTCTCTGGTGTGAGCCAGTGCAGTATCCAAGATGCTCTGAGCTTCAGCAGCTTTACCTTGCCTGGAAGATCCTCAGGCATCATAGCACTGAAACATGGATTTATTGGCTCAGGAGGTTTCTAGCAGGCTACAAACCCAGAAAGGGCTGATCCTGGATCAGTCACAACAGTTGCAAAGTCTGAGGTCTTTCTGACAGCCTGAATACAGACCATGAAATATTATATTTCAGCTGCCCTCAGCCTAGCAATTATCAAATGCAGTAGCTGATCTCACTGCCTGACCTCAAAAGGAAGGGCAGAGGTGCTGGGGCCTTCCACAGCCTGTGAGTTCTGGTGCTCTCTGATGCTACTGAGTTTTCTGTTAACTCCAAAATTGACATGACAAGCACAGCAAGTTTTGCATGTTGCTGCAAGTGATATTTATTAGAAATGATACCAAAACCACCCACGTATCACCTCTGATTTAATTCTGACTGTTTCACCTTCTAAATGAATGAAACATTTTTGATATTACAACAACCTGAATGTTTTATGCTTTGTACTAATTTGGAAAATGCATCCTGTACAAGAAAAAACAATGTTGTCGGCTGTGTATTAATTATGTAGGAGTGTAAAACTGAACTATGGAAAAAATTACATAATTACATGCTATCTCACTCTGTTTATAAAATTTGTTTCAAGCTACTTGATTACACAGGGCATTTTTCATCCTTCTTTGTGTTGAAAAGTTCAGTGAACACTGATCCTTTTGCAGCATGACAATATTGTAAAAGTATTCATGTCTCAGGGTTCTTCCTTTCCTTGCAGTAAATTTACCTCATTGCTTAGGAATTAATTTAGCTCCTCTCCTGCTCTGCACAATAATGGTCTGTGTATTGCTGCACAGATTTAATGCCAGGTGTTTGCAATAGGCCTAGGGGTTTCACAGATGTCCCAAAAAGGGACAGTGAAAAATTCTGCAAGTAAAAGTCCCAAAAGAGAAAGTGATGTGAAGAACAGAGTGAGAGATCTAGCTCCTCCTGCTCATGCAGCACGGGGAAAGACAAGCAGAGACCTTCATTAACCTCTTTTTATTTTGTAGCCTGAAGTCTTTATTTTGAAAGGTGTGCAATCACTGTTTACCAACCTTCCCTTGACTCTACACCAAAGAGGAAGAAGCAAACAAGGGATTTGTCAAGCTGTCTTCCCTGAAAAGACTCTTAACACGCAGCCTGAGGCACTCTGTGCACTTGCCTTCACTCCAGGGAATGACATGACATGTCTGAAACTTCTGCTCTTTCCATTTCGTTTACAAAATAAATGATTCCAAGCTGAGAGAGCAGGAAAGGGGATAGATATGAGCCAGGGGAAAACACATCAATGAGACTCCAATAAGGACTGACAGATCCTTCCAGGTCCTTGCTTTGTGTGATTACACTCAATGCAATTTCCTGCTCCAGTACTTCCTCTCACTCTTTTGCAGTCATCATGAGAGATCCATGTTCTATATCAAAAAATATGCATGTCTGATCCAGATGCTGTTTGCCACACCAGTCTTGGCTT
Organism: Buphagus erythrorhynchus; assembly: GCA_013400855.1. Taxonomy (NCBI): domain Eukaryota; kingdom Metazoa; phylum Chordata; class Aves; order Passeriformes; family Sturnidae; genus Buphagus; species Buphagus erythrorhynchus. Next base: position 10,809 of record VZTT01072363.1, read on the forward strand.
GAAGTCAAGCAGCAGCACACCACAAAACAGGCCAGAATGGCTGCACACTGCTGTGTTATTGGAAGGAAGAGACCCTACCAGCAATAGGTCCTAAGTACAGACAGAAGTCTCATTTCATTAAGCAGTCAATAGTTTCCAGGAAGAGCTGGACTAAAGCTGGGACAGCATAACCTCCCGTGTATAAAGGCAGAGATAAAATTAATCTGCGTTTGCATAGGACTGAGGAAGAGGGAGCCCAGATGGCATCCTTTGGGCAGGCTACCAGCTTTATGATCTGCTAATGTGGCTCTGGAACACAGCCATCATCTATTTGCCAGACTTCTCTTCCCAGGGCAGCAGACTTCGTTTACACGTGCTGGTGATAGCCCAAGGTAACTTTTCTCTGCCCGGAGAGAGGGACTCCCCAGGGATTTCCCGCTCCAGAAACCATCTCGAAAGACGTGGAAGAGGGACGGCAGTGTCTCCTGTGCCCATCTCGCCCGGTGGGTGGTTCAGCAGCCCCGCGGTGCCACCCGCTGGCAGCGCCGGCCCGCAGCGCTCCCGGGGGAAGGAGCTGGAATCCTGCTCTGTCTGCCCGCACCTTCCCTCCGTAGGCACCTGCCCTCGTATCTCCTTTCCTGCTGCATCCCTGTTCAAAACCACTTTCCTGCTTTGCCCTCTCTCTTTCAGCGCTGGGCTGTCAAATCTCCTTTCTAATTAGTAGCTCCTGATCACAATCTGGGAAAGGACTTCCAGAGATCATTAGCTCACTCCCGTTCTTCCTAATAAGATTTGCTGAAGCTGTATTACTCCTGCCACAGGTTTGCATCCCCATTCCACAACCAGAAATAAAGGAGGTGCCTCCCAGCCTGCTAGGGCTGTGCTGTGGTAGCTCATGCCCATGGTATCAGTATAACCCCACATCCACAGAAGTGTTCCAGCATCCCCCTTCAACTTAGGACCTGTTGCTGGTAGGGTCTCTTCCTTCCAATAACACACACCAGCCATATCATACATAAACCCTGCAATACAGGGTAACATTACAGGTCTTTAAAATGCTGCAGTTTGTCTTGTGAAATACAAAGGAGGGTTGTGAAAACTCTTTTGCCAATTTTTCTCCCTCCCAATCCTCAGTGTGGAAGTGTGGGAGTGACCCAGCTCTGTCAGCAGATGACTGTCCACAACCAGACACCTGACAGTCACACCCTTGGTTTTATGTTCATTTTCAGTAATATCAATAGAGCAAACACTAAAGAATGATGTCATGTTTAATGGACCTGTCTAACCAAGACAATATGACACAATAAATTATGGCACCAAGGAAGAGGCTTTTGCTTTAAAATTATCCTTCAGCTAGATTACTAAAAGAGAGTTCATCCCTGTGCCAAGATTCAGCATGAAGCCTATATGCTGCTAAATCATACCTAAATTGCCTCTTATTATAGAATTTACACTGCTCCAGCCACACAATTGCTGGATTTATATGTTTCTCTTCGGTCATTTGTCTTGATAAAGCTTTTTTACTTCTGGATTTTTCCTGATAACTTGAACACTTGCCTGAGACTATCTCATAAACCCCTATCTGGCTCAAGTTACACTCAAGAGAAGTTTGGAAGCATCCATTCATCTCTTTGGGAAAGTCAATGAAGACAGAAATGTCACATATTTTGGGCTTTGAACTGGGATTAATCTCTTCCAGGTTAAATTACCACTGGATGAGTAGTTATTAAAGCCTCCTGCTGCAAGACTGTTTACAGCAGTTCATTCGTATGCACAACCCCCTTCCTCCTGGCACCCATTTTTAGCATTTCCAGAGAAATCACTACGAAAAACAAAATTTCAATGAGTGGGTTAGATAAAGGACTACAATTTCCACAATATTATTTATTCATTTGCTTTCTTGTATTTATGACTTCTTAAGTTTGGATAGTTTAATCATATTCTGCTATTTTCACTGCTCAGGCTTTCATGAGAGCAGCAATAGGCTGGAGGTACCTCATTTCTTCCTCAGCTGGATTTAGAGATTCTCTCACACAGTTTTCTGGCAGAGCTCGAGAAGCTGTGTCCACCTCGATCAAAACCAGAGCTGTGGACTGCTAATTACAGTGAGTTATTACACTTTCTTTTGCATTAAAGGACACAATGTCATCTCACTGAGACTTTGGCTACCTGGCAGGGAGAGTCTGCCTAATCATACTCCAATCCTGTGTCAGTATTTTTTCTCCCCATACAAAGACACTCCTACACATGCTAAAATTGCATTTAGTTTTCTATTACACTAGAACTTCTTTTGAATGACTGATACACTTAAGACTGTAAACAATTTGTTGTTTTTAATTTCAGATCTCCCACTAGTAAAACTTCCCTTTCCCTAGTGATTTTTTTTCTTGCTTGAAGAGACAACTGCTCACTTGCTGTTGTGCCCTGCTGGGAATAACAGTGATGTATGGGTTATTAAGATAGCAGCTTAAACACATCAGCCCTTGACTGCTAAAGGACACTATAGTGCAAGTGATTGGTAGTTGATGGCTAATGGATTCCTGCTTGGTGCCCCTGTGGGCTTCCATTGCATTTTGGGCCAATGGTAAATTATGGTGAAGAGTCAGCTGTCACTGGCATTCGAGTTGTCTGATGAGTTAATGCTACAGCACTCTGCAGCCTTCCCTGAATTTGCCTTACCATCAGTCCTCACAGCACAACGCCAACATCCTTGCTGAGGCCCGTATTTCACGGCTAGGCAGAAGTAATTTTTCACTTATTACATTCCTTGCCTGTCCCCACCTGATAACCTGTCTACTGCAAAGTTTCCCCTTTCCTCTGAATCTGAGGAAAGTTGGTTCATTTCTGATCCACACAGCCAAATCACCATGAACAAGGCTTAGCACAGGCAGCATCCCAGGTTTCTCCAATCAATTATCTTTTATCTTTCTGTAAAGAACAGACAGGTTTTTTTCAGCACATCGCATCTTATCAGCTGATGAAGAAAAAAAGATCAAAGCAGGAACCATCCAGCTACCATATGATTAAAAAAACTACCTGAGATATTGCATGGTTCATTGTTTTCCTTCCCATGCATAAGAAAGGTGGAATTGTGTAAGCAAACTGCACATAAGATGTCAATGGTAACATTTCTGTTCTAACCATTAGCATTGAAATTGCCTGTTTGTGCTCAGATGCAGAATCAGACTAATGTGTGTACAATCCATATCATACATAAAATATAAATATAATTACATATTTCTGTATTTGTATGTACAAGTCAATATATTATACATATAATTAAGACTGCTGATATTAAAGTAGTCAAACAAAAAAGATATACAATGATTTTTTTAAACATGATGCTATGTCCTAGATCAGGACAAGCTTCACAGTTTCTGCCTCACTGTACCTGGATTCCTTTCTGGGGTTTTCACTATGCCTCTCCAAGAGCATCAGTGGAGAAATCTAGGCTTACCCTAAATGCAATATATTTGTGAGTTGCCACACACATTTCTATAGGTTTGCAGTGATGTTTTATTTTTTTTTTCATAAAATATTTCTCTTTCTCCTGTTTGGTGTTTTTTCTTGTTGTTGCTTAAAAAATAAGAAGGGTGGGGAAGACCACAATAAACATGATGAAAAGAAGTTTAAATCCCTAATTATTGTACTTTTGTAGGGCTCTCTTCCTTTCCTTGTAGCTCCAAAGCTGAAACTACTTCTTTTGTTAAATTCCATTTCCCTAATAATATGTTTTTAAAATGACAGCTGAATGCTTTTGAGTTATTGCACTGCCCACCATTATTAAAATATTTTAAATATCAACGAAGTATCAATGCATTCCATGAGTTCAGCCCTTTTCATTGCCTGGAATCTTTGGCTCCAAAAGAGCAGCCCTACTGAAAAATCTGGCTGAGCATCTCACGGTGCCTTGTTTCCCGATTTCTATTTAAAATGACCCCCGTGAAGCAGCAGAGAGGGAGGAGGAGTAGCCAGGACACACATTCTGAAGGATGTAACTGGTGCTGCGAGGGTCGAACTGAAGCAATCACAAGCACCTCTCTCCTGTTTGCTGTCAACTCCAGCACACAACTTACTCCATTTTCAAGAACTGCAAATCCATGCATAAATACAACAAAAGGCAGTGCTGGCACCTCGTCTGTAAGGTGCTGTGCTATTGTTTTTGACATTTACTTCCCACTCTAGAAGGCAGATGTGAATTAATCTTCACCTTGACTACCTCTGGCATTCGCTCTCCATCTAAATCTGCTCCCCATCATTTTCCAGAAAGTGTCTGTGGCTGATTAAAGCTCTGTACTGACAGGGCACATTAATCAGATGAAACAAGCAGCTGATGAGAGACATTTCAGAAGTTAAAATATGAAACATTTATCTGCTGTCATTTTGTGTGCTCTGTCAAAATAGGAATTTCAGCAATTATGAACACGAAGGCACATACCCTATTTAAGACAGGCTATTTCTACTTCATTAAATCAATCAGGTCTCACCTTTAGGGCCAAAAAGTTACAACTGTGATGTTATTTCAGAAGGAGCTCAGTAAGCAATATCCAACAAATTAGCATCCATCCTCTGCTTAGGTGTGTTTTCCTATTAATGCTAGTCTGTGATTAGAAGCCTTTACACACAGATGCATTCACATCTGAATTTCCCACCTGAAAGGCAAAATTTTCATACCTGAATACAGACATTCATTATTTCCATAAAACTTTATTTCCATGGCAAGAAGTTTTCCTTGTAACTGCATGTAATTAGGGCAGAGATTCAGTAAGCTTTCATATTGTCATTTTGAAACACTTACCTTTCATTCTTAGTCCAATTTTGGGGTGACCTCAAGACCTAATAGTTTTATTATACATTTTTTTCTTGGTCAGTAGGAAACGACATAATCTTTAATACATCTTACTTTCCAAGTCTTCTGTCTCTGGTAAATCAAATTTACCATCTTTGCCATATTACTATATGTTTATGTTTCTGTGATGATTCCTGAGTGAGTTGAGGCACTCACCAAAACTTCATTTTAAAATATAAGATTGTAAGGACTATGATGTCTGGCTTGCAAACATCTGAGTTCAAACTCAGTGTTAATCACCACCAGGATTTCTAGAATCTGTTCTAAATGCTCATGTAAGCTATGTACACACATTACAACTTGTTGCAATGTAGCCATTTACACCCATATTTAAAAAACATGTGTCTATTTTATCTATTTAAATTTATAAACACACGTGTTGCAAAGTTTTTGTGTGTTTCTATCCCTTCACAAAAGTCCAGATACTCCCAGGGTCAGATGTAAGTATATGGTAAATGCAAATGAGTGTGAAACAAGTGTGAAACAAGTGTGCAGAAAAGAAGTTAAAATATTCTTTATAAGGTAATGATATCCTCCCAATTCTCCAGGTAAATCAGTAAATACTCTCACACTGACAATGAATAACTTATACAAATCTTGTTCCATACAACACTGGTCTCTTAAACTGCCCCCCTCTTACAATGTTCTGCTAAACAGCAGTGGGGGTAAAGCGCTCCAAAATCAATCACAGATTAATTCTTCTGTCAGGTCTTCTTGAAAACATTTCTGCTGCTGCGTGGTGACAGATGACAACATGCTCTATTACCTTTACTTTGGATTTCTTGAAAGCAGCACACCAAGAACTGATACCAACACAACTTGAGGGATAGTTTCAATTATTTAATTTGTGTTGCTTTACAAGTATAAAAGAAAACCCATGTGTGAGATCTTGCATACTCTTATACACACAAATAACCCTTGCTGAGCCATCCTTTGTGTGACTCAAGACTACCCAAAACAGTACAGTTTTCAGCAGTAGCCCTAAACCCTTCCATGGAACACACAGGCCACTATAACATTCATAGAGGAGAGTAAAAGCACAGTGAACTTGCAGCAAGAAATCACTCATTCATACACAGACAGACTTTGTACTCATACTGTCCTCTCCATGCAGCCACTGGGTGTACTGATAACACCCTCTGGACTGTCATTATCTGGAGAAAAATTGCCTCTCCCAGCTTTACAGCACACTTCAGAAAAATCAGCTGCTCCCTTAAAACCCTGGTCTAACACACATCGTTGTGTCTAGGACTCCCTCCTGCACTTTTCTACCAGCAGTGGCAGCACAGCTGGATAAAGCCCTCAGAGCAGCCATGCTGCCAGCTGGGCTCCACCTCGGGCCACGGTGACACCAGGCACTGCACAGGCAACAGCCCCTCGTGCTGGTGGAGTGCTTGAACTGTATTTGGTTGTTCTGCACAACTAAGGCAAAACCATAGGACAGTAACAGAACCCATATAAATTACTTTTTTTTTCTCTCTCATTACAGTGATTTAAATATTCAGCTCCCTATGCATGCACTTCAGGAGACTGGTATAAAAATAAGAAGTAATATGGCACACACTCTAAATATGCATATACAGTAGTCTGTGAGGTTTAATGGTACTCACTGTGTATTCATCCTAAACTCCTGGCTCTGTATGTCTCCTACATTTTTACTTCACTGCAGCACTAACATTTCACTGTAGCACCAACCTGGCTGAGGTTTGTGAAGCTTTCACTGTTTCCAAATGGCACAATCACAACTGCACCACCACTTATAGTGTCCAAACTCTGCTTTAAGCTCTATCTTTAGATATGAACTACTTCTACATATGAAGTTATTTTTTAAATTTTCCCCCAAAGACTAACATTTCAAACCTGGATACATCTCTACATAGGCAGCCACTGTAATTCCCTGATTATTGATATTGATATATTGATACTGAGTGTCCAGCTATAAAGATAGATACTCAGTTTTGGCTAATAACATCAGAAAATTTGAGCCTATGGGCTGAACTCTACAGGTTTGTAAGAAAGGGTTACATTCTCCCTTCCTTCTTTAACTCACTACTGAAAAAGAAAAAGCAATATTCTTTTACATCTAGAAAAGCACAGAGAAATACTATACTGTACTTTTACATACAAAGGTAAAGAGAAACACAGTCGTGTCTTCAAGGAGTCACTTCACTATTCTATTCTCCTCAGAGAAATTAGAACGGAGGTGTTTGGTGTCTTCTCCAGATATGAGGTACATTCCCATGGCAAAATCAGGCCAAAAATCCCATTACCACCCACCAATAATTTAATGACATCTACACACACATACCATACACAGACACATATTAAGTAAAATGAAAACATATCTCCATAATAAAACTGAAATATAAAGGCATTCATTTACACTGTAGTAAATAAAAAAAATAAAAGCAGGTTATGTCTTTGCAGCACTGCAGGTGACATATGTCATTATAAATGACCCCAGACCTGAGTTTTAGACACTTCTAAAACAATTATGATGATGCCATCCCTATTAAAAACTTCACATCCTGCATGATGACAGAATGGAAGCTAAGCTTTGGACACTGGGAGATGCTTTGGGTCATCAATTATTTGTTTCCATGAGCAGCCATAATGTGTAACACACAAAAGAAATGTTAGGAAGGTGCTAAGCAAACAAAGTGCAAAAAGCTTTCACTTAATTTGTGAAAATACATATGGGTTTGTGTAATTTCACTACATTCTTGGCTGTTCATCTGCTAAAGCTTTCTCAGAAACTTGTAAAATACTGAAACACTTTTATTTGTGGTGATGTATCACTGAGAACAAAAAGTTAATGACTTCCATTTTCTCTTTCAGACTTCAGGGTTGTGATACTTCTGAGGTAAAGATGTCAGAGGGTTTTGAATTAATGATGTGAAACTAATCTTAACAAATCACAGCTCAAAAAGAAGGAATCAGCATCTTCTATCCCAGTACAAAAAGTCAATGAGCTGCCTTATTGATGCACTATGTAACCCCTGATAATCAGGGTAAGTGCTCATCTCCCTAACTTCAGCTATCTAAAAGGAAGGTGGATAGTCAGAACTAATTGTGAAGGCATCTGGTTAACACTGAGTAACAAGTCTCCAGAGAGTGATTCATATCACCTACATTTTGAGGTGGGGTGAGTCACTCCCCAGAGATGTGCACTGGAGAGCACCTACATGACTGGCACACACTGTCTGCCCAGCCTCTAGATATTTACATAACGTGAACAACACCCTGACACCAGAATATCACAAAGTGTTAAAGAAATAATAATGAAAGAAAAATGAGGTATTCCAGAACATCACAATTAATGTGTTAAATTTAATTCCCTTACTAACAAGCAGTAAACATGAAGGGTGAAACAGTGCAAAGCCAATAATCCCTCTATCCATCCTCAGTAACAGTCACATCTCCATGTCAGTGCTGGCTAATTGGTTGTTTCATGGCAACCCAGACTACAGTGCATTGTGCAGGTCCAATTCTTCTACCTCTGAGAGAAGTATTATCATATTACACTGATTAGAGTGTAAAATAGTCTACAATTTGATCAAAGCAGACCACACCTACAGTCCATACATAGTCCAGGTCTAAGCTCTGTTTCCATGCTAGGGTGGCATTCCATGGGCCATCCTATCTGAAATAAAATTCATTGCCTTCCATGCTCAAGACTTCCTGAGTAAGATGAGCATCAGGACAGTTTCTAATTGATGTCTTCCATAATGACTTTAAATAAGCATGTGACAATAAACCTATGTGCAAAAAAGGCTCTGAGATAGAAACCTACAAACAACGATCGCTCTCCGTACACAAACACACACAGACACAAATATGCATACACTGTTCTCCACAAAAACAGGCATGTCAGCCATCATGCAGTGCTACACCTGCAAGAAAGAAATCCTACCCACAAGACACAATGTCTAAGATACACAATGTTCCCAGCAGGTGACCTGCCACCTTCCAAAGGCACCTACTTGCTTCCAGTTGTACTAGGCATTGGAAGAAGCACTTTGATGAACACTCTTGTTTTGAGGATCTATTGTCTTGCTACTGCCCTGTGCTTCACCAGTATTTTCAGGAGATTTCATCGCCACCCTGCCTTTCAGCAGACTAGATTTGTGGTGCTGGCAGATAAAGTAGAGGATGTTGAAACAGGACAGCAAAGCTTCGGTTATGCTGGAGGAGAAAAGCTTTTTGCATGGGTGGCAGAACTGGTAGAACACCAACATGAAGAAGATGCCCATGCAGTAACCTATCAGGAGCTGCAGGAACAACGTTGGGGCGCAGACATACAGGTAGAAGTCTGTTCTGTAAATGTACCACATCAGCAGGAGGAAGGCGTTCTCCATCAGCCGCACGATGTAGTACACGGTCATCTGGTACCAGTTCTGGGATTTGCTAATCAAGTCAGGGTCACTGAGCTCCACCTGCGCTGCCGACCAGCAGAACATGTTAATGCCAGCATACAGGAACGTGAGAAGGCATAGGACAATGGTAGTGCCCAGCCTGCTCAACTCCTTCTCTATGTTCTCGGGAAACGGCGACTTGCTAAGCCAGAACTGAATCCATGGGTAGAAGAAGAAACATAAGAAATTCAGTAGCACGACAAGGAAAACCCAGACTCGAAGGACTGAACCAAAAAGCACCAACACCGCGACCCGCGTGGCGATCTCAAAGCTCCTCCACATGAATATGCAGAGGTAGGCAGCAGGCTTCACACGGACATCGTAATCATCGTACTTTATCTTAATAGCCAGGATGTTGCAGCGTAAGGCGCCGTAAACAATCGACAGGAGAGACAGCACCATAAAAATACCTACAAAGAGAAAAGACAAATCAGGACCTTCAGCTTAGCAGCAGACATGGCATCAGAGGAGGGCAGGTGCAGTCATCATCACTGCACTCCTGGGGGTTCCCAGCAGGAAGACAGGACAGACATTCCCAGCCTGTACTTGCGTGAAGAAAATCAACTCTATCCCGTCAAACTCAGCATATTACTCTAATCCTACCTCCTGTTTAGGTCCCCATTTGATACTTATTCAAGTAGCTAGCAAGAAAAAGAAGGCACTTAGCAGTCATAAGTGTCTCTCCCTCCTCCTCCTGCCAAGGGCAGTTCATTCACAGGCTGTCCTTGGTAATTTCACAGCTCAGTCATAAGAGTATCCAACTTGCTCGCAAATTCCTACAGTACTCCTGTTTAGGCTTGCAAAGCAGGATGTAACCAAAAGTATGTATTCTATCACCATCTGTTGAAAACAGGTGGGGCCTGGCTTATCTCCGGAGGGGATTATCTTCTGTTAATGGGCCATCTGTTAAAAACCAGGTGGAGTAGTGTTCTTTATCTTTTCCACAACCCATCCTTCCTTCAGGAAGATAACTTCTGTTAATGGGCCATTGAGTCCCACTGCATGACTGATAAAATTACATCATCCCATTGGGAGATGCTC